>LNAC01000085.1:3026637-3271384 GCA_002007465.1 Ailurus styani
GAGGGTTTGTGCTTTGGTGAATGCTGTGAAAGATGTAAGCCTGATGATTCACAGACCTGTACCCCTTGGGCAAAGAATAAAAATAAAGTTAAAAAAAAAAGTCCTTTATGTAATTAGTTTAAACATTTTCCCCCATTTTTTATGGTCTAAGTACAAAATTTCAAAATCCTAAATATTATAAAGGCAGGAAAATATGCTTTTATTTTTAAAATTTCTTGTATTTCTTTAATATTTTCTTTTTATTGCTATAAAATTGGTTTATAACATTTTACTTTCAGGTGTATGTACAACATAATAATTTATTCTTTGTATACACTATGAAGTGATCACCACAGTGAGTCTGTTTATCATTCATCACCATATACTTCAACACCTTCACCCGTTTTACCCACCCTCAACCTCTTCCTTTCTGATAACCACTAATCTGTTCTCTGTATTGGTAAGTTGTGTTTGGTCTTGTTTGTTCATTTGTTTTGTTTTTTTAGATCCCATCACTAGCCATCAGGGAAATTCAAATCAAAACCACATTGAGATACCACCTTACACCAGTTAGAATGACCAAAATCAACAGGACAGGAAACAACAAGTGCTGGAGAGGTTGTGGAGAAAGGGGAAGCCTCTTACACTGTTGGTGGGAATGCAAGTTGGCGCAACCACTTTGGAAAACAGTGTGGAGATTCCTCAAAAAATTAATAATAGAGCTACCCTATGACCCTGCAATTACACTACTGGGTAATTACTCCAAAGATACAGATGTAGTGAAAAGAAGGGCCATATGTACCCCAATGTTCATAGCAGCAATGTCCACAATCGCCAAATTGTGGAAAGAGCCAAGGTGCCACTCGACAGATGATTGGATAAAGAAGATGTGGTCTGTATATACAATGGAATATTACACAGCCATCAGAAAGGATGAATACCCAACTTTTGTGTCAACATGGATGGGACTGAAGGAGATTATGCTGAGTGAAATAAGTCAAGCAGAGAAAGTAAAGTATCATATGGTTTCACTTACTTATGGAACATAAGGAATAAAATGGAGGACATTAGGAGAAGGAAAGGAAAAGTAAATTGGGATAAATCGGAGGGGGGAATGAAAGATGAGAGACTGTGGATTCTGAGAAACAAACTGAGGGTTATGGAGGGGAGGTGGGTGGAGGGATGGGTGAGCCTGGTGGGGAGTATTAAGGAGGGCACATATTGCATGGAGCACTGGGCGTGGTTTATAAACAATGAATCTTGGATCACTGAAAAAAAAAATAAAATAAAAATGACCCAAAATTCTTTGACTAATATTTATTTTAAATTAAGTTAATAAAACTTGAAAAATCATGCAAAAAAAAATTCCACATATAAGTGAAACCATATGGTACTTGTCGTTCTCTAATTTATTTCACTTAGCATATTATCCTCAGGGTCTATACATGTTGTTGCATATAGTTAAGTTTCCTTCTATATTTTGTGACTGAGTATTATTCTGTTGTGTGTGTACACCTTTCTCTATTCATCTGTTGATGAACACTTAGGTTGTTTCCATATCTTGGCTCTCATAAATAATTTGAAATCAGGGACCATGATGCCTCCAACTTTGTACTTCTTTCTGAAGATTGCTTTGTCTATTCCGGATCTTCTATGGTTTCATACATATTTTAGAATTTTTTGTTCTAGTTCTGTGAAAAATGCTATTAGGATTTTGATGTGGATTACATTGAATCTGTAGATTTTTAACAATATTAATTTTTCCAATACATGAACACAGAATATCTTGCTAATTATTAGTGTCTTCATCAATTTCTTTCATAAGTGTCTTATAGTTTTCAGTATATAGATCTTTTATCTCCTTGGTTTAATTTATTCCTAGGTATTTTATTCATTTTGATGTAATTGTAAATGGGATTGTTTTCTTCATTTCTATTAAAGTTTATTAATTTATAGAAATGCAATAGATTTCTATCTGTTCATTTTATATCCTGCAACTTTACTAAATTAATTTATTAGTTTTAACAGGCTTTTATTTGGTGGGGTCCTTAGGGTTTTCTATATATAGTATCATGTCTTCTGATACTGATACACTGACAGTTTCACTACTTCCTTTCCAAATTGGATACCATAGAAATAGAGAGGATCATAAGAGAGTACTATGAGCAATTATACATCAGTAAATTGGACAACCTAGAAAAAATGGATATATTCCTAGAAATATACAATCTACTGACTCATGAAAAAAGAGAAAACCTAAACAGACCAATACATCATATTAATAGAATGAAAGAGAAAAATCATACCATAATCTTACTAGATGCAGAAAAACAAAAACATTTGACAAAATTCGACATCCTCACATTCCCCCCATGTTCTTTGCAGCATTATCAACAGTAGCCAAGACATGAGAACAACTCATGTCCTCCAGTGGGTGAATGGATAAGGAAAATGTGGTTAATATGTGCAGTGGAATATTGCTCAGCCATAAAAGGGAAGGAAACTCAAACTTTTTGACATGGATGGACCTTGAGGACATTATGCTAAGTGAAATAAGACAGAGAATGAGCAATACTGCATATTCTAACTTAAATGTGGAAAATAAAAAAGATGAACTTAAATAGTAGAGTGGTGGTTGCCGAGGGCTGGAGATAAGGGAAACAGGAAGATATCGGTCAAGGGATATAAACTTACAGCTGTAAGATGAATATGTTCTCAGGATCTGATGTACAGCATGCTAATTATAATTTGCAATGCTGTATTATGTATTATGTATTAATTGAATGGACCTTAAATGTTATCACTCGCAGGTGATAGACACACACACACAAACACACACACACACACACACACAGGTTAATTGTGTGAGGGGGTGGGAGGATTAATTAACTTTTTTATAGTAATTATTTTAAATTATATACCTGTATCAAATTATCACATGTGCACCTTAATTTTACATTTGTTACATCTCAATATTTAAGTAAAGCTGGAAAATAATAGGAAGGAGAGATAAAGTGACTTCCCATAGGACATAGTGTTTTAAAAGGTGAAATAATATTAATATTAATATTAATGTTGAAGTGAATTACCAGGTGAATTGGTTCTGGCAGGTCTTAGGTCATTTGGTATTTCTGTCAAATGGATAAGCATTTTAAAACTAAAGACACCAAATTTTGATACAATGGTTGTATATAACATCACAACTGTGCCATTTTCCCAGTGGACAAGATAAAATTGGAACAGTCTCAAGTAATGATTTTTGTGTTTCTGAAGGAATAAGTACATGTATTGAGAGAAATTTAGGTTGACAGTAAAAATGTTGACAGTTAACCCATGCCCCAATATAAGAGCAGATGGAAATGTCTTGCATGAGTTCCAATTCATTAAGCAAATGTGACACTTTATGTTCTAGACATTTCAAGTTCAGGGAACTGAAATGATGAAATAGTAATATAAATGATGTCTCTTCTCACTATGCTGAAAGTAAAGTATAATAAAATGCTAAAATGGATTTTTAAGGTTTCCTTGGTATAGCTTTCTGATATCTGAAAAAATTGATTTTACAATTTGTTACCACATTGTCATCGCTGAAAGTTAATTATAAGACAGTATAAGCATCATATTCTAAGTTCATGGTGAGGTAGGTAGCCAAGCTTTATTATTTAAAAAGGTACCCTGTGTCATTCCTAACATTTGTGACTTAATAAGCTTACTTATTTAAATTTTTATATTAAATGTACAATGTATGTTTTGAAAACAGATAGGCATGTCTTCCAGGATTTTTAATGAAAAGGGTTGTTAATAAGTAATCCCTACATCTTGGGTTCTTTTAAATTTGTAATTATTCAAAGTAGAAGTTCAATTTAAATTTGTTCCAAGACATTTTAATTCACAGTGAATGTTTTTATGCATTTTAGATCTCAAAATTTATTATATATCTATTTATACTTAATTCCAGCAGTATTTCTTTTCTGTAAAATTTGATGTGATCTCAACATTGCCATTTAGCTTTAGCAACTTTTAACTAAGTAACTTTGGATTTATAGTATTTCATATCTTAGATATGAACTCCTTAATCCAATTCATTATAGTTTGTTAATTAATTTCTATTCAAGTACAACTTCTAAATTTTGTCATTGATACAGTTCATTTCATAATGATAGCAGTGGTATCTCTAATAATGCAACAGGTCATATTGACAAATTAGATTTTGGATTTGTTAAGGAGTTTATATATAACTTGTACCAATATAAAAAAAAAAACACCAAGGTTATTATTGTCCTCATTGGTGACTTAACCAGACATGAAACAACAAAAATGTTGAAAGAACAGTCTGAACCTCATCTCAGTTAACCCCTTCAAAGCACAGTTCAGTTGTGACTGTCATCGGTCTCTAATCCTGATATACTGGCCACAAGAAACTGTAGTTTTGATTTGTTATCTAGTATTCTTTTAATTGTCCACATACTGGCTTATTTCCTAATGTAGTTATTACTGTAGTAGAAGGTATTATTAAACTTGTCATCTTTTTCTCTGCAACAGGATGATTTTAGAGGAGACAAACATCTTAATATGTGAAAAGCAGAGAGAATTATAATTACAGTTTCACATTAAATGGTCTGCTACTGTGAGGCTCACATAAATGCCTCAGGCTTAACCTCCTACTCTATACACCCTGGAATCTCCAGTGACTCAGTCTTTGGGTTGCTATTATGTGCCAGTTAGGCTGTATCATATATTTAGTTTTTGGTATAAAATAGTGTGAATACTAGTTGATATTAAAAGGCAATTTTTTGAAAACTGGGTGTTAGTAGTAAAGTTTTCTTCACAACTGGATAGGTGTAAACAATGACCATTCCTGGAGTGAATTCTTGGTTTCCTTTTTATTGCCTTTTAACACTTGGTTCATTTTGTTCTCCCTTTTCACATAAAGGCCATTATCAGTTTATGCAGTTTAAAAGATAGATTCATTTGTTTTTGTTTTGCTTTACTTTTTTTTAAGGATTTTATTTATTTACTTGAGAGAGGGAGGAGCAGAGGGAGAGGGACAAGCCGACTCCCCGCCGAGCAGAGAGCCCAAAGCAGAGTTCAATCCCAGGACCCTGGAGTCATGACCTGAGCAAAAGGCAGATGCTTAACCAACTGAGCCAGCCAGGCACCCCAGAATCATTTGTTTTTTACATTATAAGACACTTTTCAAAAAAGCTTTGTATCTTGTATACTTCACTACAATTTCTTGACAATTATCATTGAGTTTTAAATAACTGCTTAACATCACGACTTAAGTGAAGCTAAATGAAATGAAATATTACTCTTGAAGTGACAGTGTCTATGGTGAATTACATATCATTCTGGGATATTTTAAACACTTTTTATTTGATCTGTATAAAGGTTGCCAATCATAATTCTTTTTAAAAGACACATATGTAACTTATATAATCTATGTGACTTTTTCCTCTTTTTAAATTTATCTTCTCTTATAGATGCTTGTGACCACCCCAGAAAAATGGGATGTAGTGACAAGAAAGAGTGTTGGAGATGTAGCTCTTTCCCAAATTGTAAAGCTCCTTATTCTTGATGAAGTTCATTTGCTGCATGAAGATAGAGGACCAGTATTAGAAAGCATAGTGGCACGTACTTTACGGCAGGTAAGAAGAAGTTATTTTTTAAGCTCATTTTGGAGGAGTGAGTAAGTTTTTAAGCTTAAATATAGCATTAATATGTATTATTCATTGGAATACAGATAATTTTAGTAGGGAGAAACCTTTAGATATTTTATTTTCATATTGAAAGTACTCTTCCTTCCTTCCTTGCAAGTCTTATTTTATTGAAGTCTCTAAAAATTAACCAAAGTAAATACAAGGAAACATCTAAGCCATTGTTGCAAAGCCAAGCCTAATATTGTCTAAGAAGTATTAAGATTTCACAGAACATAGGCAAATATTAGTGATTTCCTCCACTTCTCTCCCTGTCTGCACTTCTATCCTCTGAAAACATCTGAACATGATTTATGAATTTTCTGATATGCTAGATAAAACAAAATATAAATCATCTTGTGTGCATAATCTTTTTTTTTTAAAGATTTTATTTATTTATTCAACAGAGAGAGATCACAAGTAGGCAGAGAGGCAGGCAGAGAGAGAGGAGGAGGCAGGCTCCCTGCGGAGCAGAGAGCCCGATGTGGGCCTCGATCCCAGGACCCTGGGATCATGACCTGAGCCGAAAGCAGAGGCTTTAACCCACTGAGCCACCCAGGCACCCTTGTGTGCATAATCTTAATCCTTATTTTTTTTTTTTTAATAAGACGTGTGTGCTATCTCTAGTTTTGGAGCTTTGTGGCTATTCATAAATAGTCCAAACAAAGATTAGTAAATTTACCAATGTATCATGATTATTTTCTGCCAGCCCCTCTTTTCATTAAGTAAAAAGGTAAAGCGTCTTAGAATACCCATGACATTTGTTGGTAGATTGCACATGTATAGAAAATAAATTAAAACTAGTTTTGTCATTTCTTTTGTACTTCATATGCTAAACAGCTCTGAACCAGGTCTAGGTGTGGGAATTTAATATAAAAAATGGAGTGTAAAATTTTAGGAAGTTAATATTGCATTTTAAAATGCTTTAAGGGGCACCTGGGTGGCTCAATGGGTTAAGCCTCTGCCTTCGGCTCAGGTCATGATCCCAGGGTCCTGGAATCAAGCCCTACATCAGGCTCTCTGCTCAACAGGGAGCCTGCTTCCCCCTCTCCCTCTGCCTGCCTCTCTACCTACTTGTGATCTCTCTGTCAAATAAATAAAATCTTTAAAAAAATAATTTAAAAAATGCTTTAAAATAGTGTGCTTTCATCTGGTAAATCCACAATAAATTCTAGATGGTTAATAATTTAGCTATATCAGGGATGCCTGGGTGGCTCAATCTGTTAAGCATGTACCTTTGGCTCCAGTCATGATCCCAGGGTCCTGGGTTGGAGTCCCACATCAGGCTCCTTGCCCAGTGTGGAGCCTGCTTCTCCCTCTGCCTCTGCCCCTCCCCCAGCTCATGGGCACTTTCTCTCTCTCTTTCTCTCTCTCTCAAATAAACAAAATATTTTTAAAAATTATCTCTATATATAATTTATATATATATATAATTTATCTATATCAAACAAACTTCTCTTAGTACATTAAAGAAGACATGAGAGCATTTTTTAATAACCTTAAGGTAGAGAAGCTCTAAGCAAAATGTAAAACTCCAAAGGTTATAAAGGGAACACGTGGCACATTTGGATATCTAAGTATTAAAAACTTCCAACCAGTAAAGACACCTCCAAAAAGTTAAAATATAAGACAAAATAAGAAATTATTTGTAGCACATAAAATAAATGTCTTTTATACTTAAAGTTATTATAAATTAATAAAGAATACAGACTTTTTAAAAATTTGGAAAAGTCATTTCACAGTAAAAATAAACATACTGAGCATTATAGAAAAGATGCTTAAAGGGACATGAGAGTTTTATCAGATGGCAAAAGTGAAAAAGAATGTAATTTGAAAGCACCCCCTAAAATCAACTCTGTGGGGACACCTGGGTGGCTCAGTTGGCTAAGTGTGTGCCTTCAGCTCAGGTCATGATCCCAGGGTCCTGGGATCGAGCCCTGCATTGGGCTTCCTGTTCAGCGGGGAGCCCACTTCACCCTCTCCCTCTACCTGCTGCTCTGCCTACTTGTGCTATCTCTCCATCAAATAAGTAAATACAATCTTAAAAAAAAATTTTTTTAAATAAAATCAACCCTCTGTTTTTACTCCTAGGGATTTAATGTTTGGAAATTATAGCACAAACACATAGACAGAATAACACCAGTGTTCTCTGTAGCTTTCTTGTTAATGCAAAATATGTTAGGAGCAACCCAGATGTCAAACAGTAGATGAAATGGTTTCATAAATTATATTCATACCATAAAATGCTACACTGCAGCCTTTAAAAAGAATGAGGTAGAGCTGTGTGAACTGGACTTAAAAGGTATGTTATGTTCTCATTGAAATAGGAAGCTGTCCTCTATATAATCCTCTATATAATCCCATTTATATAAAGAAAAAAATGTGCGATATATTTATATTCTCATTCATTCATTTAGTGAACATATGCCAACCACATAGTTCTGGGTGCTATGGATATAGTTAACAGAGTTCTTGCTTACCTTTAGATTTTAGGTTTGGGTAGAGTAGGATACATATTCACGGAAGGATATGGTACAAATTATAAAGGTGTTTTAAGAATAGAGTTGAAATTTGATGGTTGTTTGGGACATGTTCATGTTTTACTATCTAAACTGAAAATACGTGTATACATATACACATAACACACATACATAAAACACGAAGGGTTGAAATATTCAAAATGACAAAAATCAGAGATTTTAGCTAATATCCATTTTAAGAATTTCAAGGATACAGGTAATTGTGAGACACAGGGGAAGCATGGAGAAGCCTGGAACTGCTCATCGCTTTCCAGGTCCTTTCTTGCCATTTTGGATTGGCTCTGGCCCAAATTTTACATAGGAGGTCTCAAAAAGAAGCACGCAGAGTATTGTTTACAAGAAAAAAGAGCTATTTTAATCATAAAATGTTTTTAATTTATAGCATGATACTCATATAGCTTCGTGATATTTTTCAGGGAGCCATGCCATAGGAAGCCATACATTCTAGGATTATTTACGTTGAGCCACCTAGAGAGACCACATCCATCAGCTAAAAGCATTATGAAAATAAGAACTTTCCTGTAACTAGAGAACATTAGAGGCCAAATGAATATCATTAGTACATTTACCAGGAGGTCTGTCATTAGCAAGTTACAAGGTGATTTGACTAGGACATCTTTCTTTCCCAAAGTACCTCCAGTTAAGGGAGCAAATAGATTGCAAGCCTACTGCTAATACTTCTGTATATATGTACACAGACACATGACATTATGTATTTCATATATATACATATATGCAATATAAATTTATAAATATTTTAATTTTTTATAAAGGTATAATTTTCCATATATAATATATATTATAAACTATATAAAGTTAAATATATATAAACTAAATATCTATAATGTATTATAGATTTATTTATTGCATATGTAATACAATTATAGGAATGTATATCTTAATACGTGACACAGGAATATATATTGTATAAAATATAGATATGTAACATCTAAATATATAATATATAATATATATAATATATTTATCATATACAGTAATGTCTCCCATCATATAATGAAACTCCATTTGTATGGGTTAGCACTACTATGTTAATAAACTATTGATGGTTTGCTGTTTGTTATCTGAAGAAAAATGTTTGAATTCCTTATCTGGACATTAAAGACTATTGTGATCTATTTGTCTAATTTTAACTTCTACATATTCCTTAGTTGTAATAGGTTCCAGCCACACAAAACTATGCGTTCCTTCTTCCCCATTTCCTTTCCAATACCATAGACTCTTTTCTGGAGATGAAATTCATCTCACTGGAGGCAGAATGTGTTATCAGTTATGAGATTAAGGGTTATAAATGCAAAAATTATGTATCTTTATCACTCCACACATTCATCTGTTGAAAACCTGATATTCTTTTGAATCTGCCAAATATCACTTTTTTTTAAGATTTTATTTATTTATTTGACAGAGAGAGAGAGAGATCACAAGTAGTCAGAGAGGCAGGCAGAGGGAAAGAGGGGGAAGCAGGCTCCCTGCTGAGCAGAGAGCCTGATGCAGGGCTCAGTCCCAGGACCCTGAGACCATGACCTGAGCCGAAGGCAGAGGCTTAATCCAGTGAGTCACCCAGGCATCCCTATCACTTCTTCTTTTAAGTGTTTCCTAGTTCACTGTTCAAAATGAATTACGCCTTTTCTGTATTCCCCCTCTGCTCCTTTGCACATTTTTAGCCCTTACCACTGTTGTCCTTATAATTTCACAACTTGCTATAATTAATTCTGTCTTCACTTGTATCCTTTACTAGATTTTAATATCCTTGATAGAAGGATGTATGTGATTCTTCTTATTTTCTTAATATGCTATGACAAAGCTCATAACTGTGGTTATTAAAAAGCAAAGTTTCTGATTTTATTTGTTGCTTTTGATTACCAGATGTTCCCAGTAGATGGCAGTGTTTTATATAGCACATCAACATTTGTAACTAGAAGTACCATTAGAAGCTATTCTAATACAGTGTAGATTGTGTTCAGGTTCTTAAGTTGTGTGGTGGTATTAGGGACCAAATTCACAACACACTTGGCATGATTGACAGGAATTTGGGAAAGAAAAAGTGTAATAAAGGCCAAATCTGTTATATTTAATAACATTGAACTATTATTATTTGTCTTCTTAACTGTCATAACTTACATTTTATCTAAGGGCAAACATCATAAAAACTTACTGTATAGTTTTGGGCTAATGATACAGAAGAAGCTGTAAAATATTAAAATTTTTATAGTTTTCAATAATTAATACTTTTTAGGTGAATGTATATAGTTTATAGAACTTTGAGATTTGTTTAACTTAAAGTTCCAAGTTATTCTCATTTAAAAGAAAGTAATTCACATATAGGCTTATTATATATATATTGAGAATAATAGGATTATACTTTTAGATAAAAAATAGGGTAGTTTTAGAATGGATTTTTCACAGAAAAATGTCTGTGGTGTTTGCAGAGTACCCTAAAAATATGTTTAGTAACTTTTATGTTGTAAATAATTATTTTAAAACCAAAAATTATTTTTATTTCCTTTCAAATCACCACCAGTACTACATAGAACTATTGCATAATTAAAATCCTCATTCTAATCACTGTGAAAGAATCTCATCATAACACGTAAAGGAGGTTTCTTAAGTAATAGGTATATTCATTGTTTCCCCTATAGACAGTTCCCTTGTTTTTAGTTGGGTTTGGTTTGGGATTTTGCTTATATTCATAAGATTTTTTTAGTGAGAGCAAATTCGTGGTCAGATGTTGTATATGTATTTATACTCTAATTTTCACTCATCTCTATCATGTTTTAATCCATTCTCCTTATGTTTCTGCAAATAGTGTCTGTATGTGTGGATCTCTGTCTTATTCATTGTATCCCTATTGCCTAGAGTTTAGGTCCTAAGCCAGTGTTGATAGATGGCTAATTCTGAAAGTATTCATATTACTCACACTGGAGTACTTTGCTTATATCCTCTGAGTATTTTAGACTGAGCTAACTTGTCAAGAGCCTTCTCAGAAACCTGCTATGAAGTTGTTGATAGTAACTTCATAGGATCATATGATATATTTTAATCACTAAGTAAATAGAAATTTTTGGCCATTCCTTGGTTTTATCTTTCTAGGTATGTTACACTGTAATGAGAGAAAGTGGCCTACATTTTTTTTTTTTTTTTTGGTTTTGGAACTTACTGAGTTTTTTGTGACTTAATAATATCTTTAATTATTACAAGGTTCCTATAGCTATTTAATGTAAATTCCCATGTGTATTTTTCAGTACTGTGCGTAGAAAGTGCTACTATGTGTCTATTAAATCGAGGTTGTGAACTATGGCCTACAGAGTCAGGCATGAGAGGATTCTTGACCTCTAAACTCAGCTCTGTCCACTCTCTCCTCTCATTCATCTACTTTCTGCTCAGCTTGTTCCAATCTGCCTTTGCACTTAATTTTTCTTCTGTTTGAAGGTTTTTATCCCCTGATCATCCCTCATATTTCTTTAGCAATGCTTTTCTTCCTTATCCCACCTAAAGTGGGACCCCTCCCATGCTACTTTTTATGCCATAACCCTGTTTTGTTTTATTCATGGCACTTAGTGATACCTGATATTGCTTAATTTGTTCATGAGTTTATGGTTGTCTCTCACTAAATGTCAGCTCCTTTATTGTAAAGACCCTGTTATGTTTATTGCACACTGTTATGTTTATTGTTATTTCCTGGTGCACTCCTGTCCCCACTCCAAAATGCATTTAGGTATACAATTGAAATCTGTTGACTGACTAATGAAATGGCAAAATCCTCTCTGACGTTACTTAAAATGCTATCCTTGCTCCTCTGTAAGGAGTATTTTCTTTATTTGTTTACTCCCTTTTCTGACTGTTATATATTTTATTATTGAATCCTTTCTAGTAATAGTAAATATCAAATTGGAACATACTTTCTCCCCTTTTTATTTGTGAAAGCAGGTTTATAGAATACTCGTTAAAAATCAGTGAATGAACAACAGTTTAACAAAATATGATTTCCAAGGCTTATTGAGTTGTTTTCTGATTAATATCACCTAAAGGTAAAACTTTCTGAATTATATTCAAAACCATATTTTGAAAATTCTCTTATTTTCTTTATTTTCTTATTTTTTATTTTATTTTTTCATTTTCTTCTATAAATTTTTCTTTATTTTATTTTTAATTTTCTTATTTTTTCTTTATTTTCTTATTTTTTCATCTTCTATAAATTTAGCTAATTTATACATTTTTAATAATTTTTACAAATCCATTGATTTGTAAGTTTAGTGGAACAAAGGGAACGGTTTCTTTAACCAGTCTGTAACTCTGCCAGACAGATGTTTATGTTGCTATGGTACATGATAAACTCAGTTTAGGACTTTTTGCCAGGGAGGTTGTTTTTATATCCAGACAAATACTTTTAATTTGAAACAAAGTTTGATTTACAAGTTGTAGTTCTTATTCTTTTACAAAAGTGGTAAGAATCCTCTAAGGAGCTATATATATCTCATAGGCGATGTTTTGTTTAGTCTTCAAATAGGCTTAGATATAACCTCTAAACTCATCTCTAAACTTACAGAAAGAGTTTGGAAGTTACAGGGCCACTGTTTCTCTTATGCTTATAAGAAACATTTGTGTCAGGGAGTATACCCAGGCATTTGGATTTTTCCCAACCTGTATGTGCATTGTATTGCAGTATGCAAGGAGAAATCTGGCATTGGGAATTGCTCACTGAGGTGCAGTGAACTGAGGATACCAGCATGATGCAAGCAGGTTTTAACCAAAGAAGGAACATAGGAAACTGAAGAAATAATTAAAATATTTACCCAAATGTTCTTCCATAAACTCCCTTATTTTACTTATAACAAGAAAGTGAGAATGACATATATTCATAGATTTTAAAAAATAATCATGTAAAGTTAAGTTTTTTTATATGCATTCTCTCATGGGTTGATTAAGTTGCCAAATTCATTGTAAGTCATGTGCATTTTTTGAAATCACATCAGAGGTTTTCAGACTTTCAGGTAAGAAACCATTTTCTAAATCAGACTTCTATTTAGAAGGGAAGTATACAAAATATGAAAGCAGAAGAGGTAGAACACAGAAAGATTATTGTAAGGACATGGGGTTGCAGAATGCTACCCAGTATTTCTGCAGAACCCCTAGGGCTTAGGTGTGAATGGTCCTTTACCGTATGATGGTAATGATATTAATTATTACCCTTAGGAACATTTTGTATCCTAATTCAAAATGGGAAGTTTGCATGTGATTAAACGATTCTTTCTTTTGGCAAATATTAACATCCTGTATTGCTAATGTAGAGAACTTAAATAATGTAATTAATATTGTAAAGTGATCAAACATGTAGAATTGTATATCCTATGAATAGATAAATCTCAGGTCTTCATGCAACATTTTCTCAAAGCAGAAATTGAACAGATCATAGTCTTAATAAAATACAGTTGAAATTTAGAAATAACTTTTATATGATAAAGTGATATATACACACTATATAATATACATGCACATGTACATACATATATACATGCATGCGTTCTACGCTTTTATATCTGCTAAAATGAAGACTGAAAACTTAATCAATTGAAAAATTAATCTCCTGCCACTTAGAAGTCAGTAAGTGATCATGGAAGAAAAGGAGAGAAGGAGAGAGGGACTGCACTCTTATATACCCAGAATTGTAATTCAGAGTAAGAATTATACTCTAAAATGAAACGGGAATGGAGGGACCATAAATAAGTTAATTATTAAATGTTAAATGTTAGACAGTTTTAAATAGAATATTCTAATGAAAACAAATGAAAAAAATAATAAAGTTGAAAAAATAAAATTATGAAACAGTAACACAATAAAACTTAGTAAAACTAAGTAAAAAAAAGAACAAGTCTAATCACAAGTAGAAAACCAATGAGTAAATAAAATTAGAAATTATAAAGACCTTTTACAGAATGTTTAGAAACTTACAAAGATGACAGTGCTATAAGCTATAAGCTATAAGATGTCTAGATCTGAAAACATAATTGAGAGAGAGCTGGACATATCTGAGTACTTACTAGCAGTTAAATGGACAAACTCCTTGTTGTGTGAGCTCTTTCATGGTCATTTCTGCATTTCTTTTTTTTTTTTTTATGTTCAGTTAGCCACTGTATAGTACATAATTAGTCCTGATGCAGTGTTCAGTGATTGGGTAGTTAAGTATAACACCCAGTGTTCATCACAGCACGTGCCCTCCTCAGTACCCATCACCCTGTTACCCACCCACCCCCCCATTTCTAACCAGGTCTTCTGTCACCTCCCTCCTCCAGTTCATACACCCAGTTCTTTCTAAGTCCAGGACCTTCAACTCACCATCCTTTCTGGCCTCCCCTCCTATCTGTTGTTCTTTCGGATTAGAACCATTACCTGTACTCAGCATGTCTTCCCTGACTTACCTGGGTTAATTAGTGATCTCTCTCCATTATTCTCACAGTTTTTAGAAAGTGCTGCTATTAATAGGACACACCATAATGTTTGTTGTCATTATTACACATAGACTCTAAGCTCCTGCTCTGTTGGCACTGTGCCCGTCATTAAGAGCTTAGAAGATAGTTGGTGAACAGATTAAATCAGTGTTACTAGCAGTGTTCAGAAACAAAGTAAGAGTATTACATTATGCCAATGAACACAAAAATTGTGGCTAAATACATTTTTTGAGTAGTTTGTAATTTTTTCCCAAGTTTTGGCTATTATTCCATGCAAACTTTGTTATGAATATAAAATTATTTTAATATAAAGTGCTTAATGATATTTTATTAAGCCAATTTGAAAACTTCCTCTGTGATGACAGAATAATTAGTTGTGTTTGTTTATCAGAAATTCATCTGTTTTACTGATACACTCAACTATATTTTGCTATGATATAGCAAAAGGAAAACTATATAATAGGTGAACAATTATGGACTAAGTAAGCAATCTATAATTAGGAAAGGAAAATGCTGATTTTATAAATGAGTCTTCAAGATTTTTTAAAGGTCCATGGAGAAGTACCTGAGTGGCTGAGTCAGTTAGGTGTCTGACTTTTGATTTCTGCTCAGATCATGATCTCCAGGTTATGAGATGGAACCTTGCATCATGCTCCACGCTAGGCGTGGAGCCTGCTTAAGATTCTCTCTCTCCCTTTGCCTCTGCTCCTCACCACCTCTAATAAATACATACATACATACATACATACATACTTTTTTAATTGTCCCTGGAAATAATTTTTCATTGAATGTATTATAACACATAGTTTCAAAGATTTGTCATGCAATTGTCATGCATTTTAAATTTAAACTTGTAAAACTCTAGAAATATTTTACCTTACTTTTTATGGGTTTAGTTTTTAGCACCTGAAATTATAAATTGGTAAAACTTAGACTAAAATCTTATCCATGTATGTCATTTACCTTGTTATATTTTTAGAAAAACAAAGAAACAAAAAGCCATTTTAACTAATAGGATTTTCCAGTTGAGTAAATCTACTAAAATTACATTTTTAATTATATTATTCCTGATGCCATATTTAGGCGAGTTTTCTTTCATATTATCTGTCTTTTAGACTATGTGTTGTGTTTAGACTGTGTTTAGACTATGTGTTGGTGTGGGGAGTGAAGTCCTGTTTTGTTGTAAATGCTTCATACTCTATAGTTATTAAAACTTATTTCAAACTCTGTAAAAATCCAAATGGGTTGAATTTACATCAGATATTAAATAATATAACCCATGTAGGTGGAATCCACACAGAGTATGATAAGGATTCTTGGGCTCTCTGCAACTTTACCCAACTACCTCGATGTTGCTACATTTTTACATGTTAATCCCTGTATTGGACTTTTCTACTTTGATGGCCGTTTTCGACCAGTTCCTCTTGGACAGACATTTCTGGGGGTTAAAAGTACAAATAAGGTAAATATTTTTTTAATAATACACTTTTCTAAAACTTACGTATTATTTAATGCTTACTTTGGATTTCTCCAAAGGACTTAATCTGTAGGATTACAAATTGAATGTCTTAGACAAAATTAAGCACACTTCCTTAACTAAATGTAGTAGAAAATCTCCTTCTAAAAGTTGCTTGTAGTTTGCATTGCTATCATCAATGTCCATTTTGTATTCTTAGCTGAGAATACAAGTTATATATAAGGTTTTAAGTTTCAAAAGTTATTTTGATATGATTGAAGGCTGGTATGAAATAATAAAAGACTGTCATTAAACCAGTAATATACATTTTGATATGATATTCATCTAAAATAAATAATACATTTTATGCAATTGAAAAATAATTCCTAGTAGCAACTATTAATGGAGGTGTTCTATTTTACTTGTAATACTTTATAATTACCATATTAAATATATATGTGGCATTTCTTAGATTCTTTATAGTGCTTTTAAAAGTTTGTTTATAGTATTACTATGTACCATTTCCAGTATTAGGATGCTTATTTTAGACTTTTATAATATTGTGAAAGAATATTGTACTTCGCTCAAAATTTATGCATTTAATATTCTGTTTAATGATACTTTTTTTCTGTAGAAGAAATTGGTTTAAGGGAATATTCATACACCTTATGACCTCTTCATAAAAAAAAATAAGATGGAACCATGTGTTATTATGTCAGCCTTGGTCTTTAATGTATTGCATTACTTGTCTGAAGAGAATTTTATTAGTAAAGTAGGATCATTTTACCTTACACTCTTACGAATAAAATACTTAGGTAGAAAATACCAGAAGAGGGGACTATCACTACAACAGTGTCTCTGCTCCATCTGCATTGCATCAAAGTAAGGTATCTTTATAGTTATAGGGAGCCATTTCAGACTTACGGACAAAAGAATAGTTCATGATATGATAATACTTATACTGTACATATTTTATCATTAATTGTTTCAAATGCTTGTCAGTATCACTTGTTTTTTTCAGTCATTAATATATATTTGATCATCTAGTATATTTTAATGTACCATTAGGACAGATGTAGAGCCGGTTTTTTATAGCTTTAGATTGTTCTTTCAGCTTTATAATTTAAATGATAGATGGTTATCACAGAAAAGTACTATACAGAAAAGAAAAATTTTTCAGCTGCTTTTCAGTCATTTTAAGCTTTTCTTTTAATTCTACCCTACTAAGTGGTAAATCACTTAAAGTTAATTAAATTCAAAGTGTTTGCATCATAATATGTCAAAATTGTAATCATAAAAGGAATGGCATCAGGTGATTAAACTGTCATAATTATTTTGAAAGTTTAGAAGTTTGACAATATTAGAAAGACACTTTTACATGTCTTACATATGGTAAATAGTAAATTAATTTTATGTATTAATTATAGATACAGATTTTTTGTCTTACTACAATGTATTATTTTTACATTCAGTGAAATATACAATTGGTAACCATTAAGTATTTCCCCAGCATGTTGTTTAATATATTTACTAACCAGATATTAATTTTTCATCTTTTGTGAAAGGAAATCATTGTAGGTTTCTCAGTTTCATTCAGAAACACATGATGTGATTCAGTTATCATGGAAGAACTTAGGAAGGTGGTGTGCCTGACACCTCTAATTTGAAATAATGGCTTTGGCTGGCACTCAAACTGCACTGAAAAAATTACTGTGAGCAGAAGTTGTTTCTGAATCATTAATGGAGAGTAAATTATCTTCTGATTCTCTCATTTTACTTAGTCACCACAAATCATAAGAGGAGCAGAAGGATAAAACATTTGCTTTATTAAAGCAAATAATCTAAATCATAGTCGTTTCAGATGTGTATGACATTTTCATCCCCTCCACACTCTTAATAAATGTTAAATAGGGAGATACAGGCTGGATCACATGCCTGCTCCTTTGGATTAACAATCTTACCTTTTTGGTTGGAAGTTTTCCTCATCATTAGTAGGGAAAATGAGATCCTTTCTTAACTCATAAATTTGATATTAAATTTTCATTTAATCTGAAAATATGTTTCTGCAGAAAAATATCTACCCCTCTCCATATATGTATTACAGAAACAGTATGTTTCTTTCAATTTCAGCTTTATATACCATGCCATTCTACTCGTAGAGTTCTGGTGATTTTGAGAATTCCAGAGGAAAGCTCTATAGTTTATAGAATGAAATAGAAGAAAAACAGCCTGAAGAGTGGGCTTTCCTGGAGAAAGCCAAGAAAAGAACTTTTAAATTATTCTAAAATACCTACAACTAGTATATTATCCTTAAAATTGTCTTTAAAAAATTTGGCACACTCACACTTAGAAAGTTAGTACTCTGAAAGTATTATATGAGGTATTTTATTTGTACTTTTAAACTATGTTGTGTTTATTTCTTACTAGGTTGTTACATGCTACGTATTTATATTGCATTTGTTGCTTCTGTGTTCTAGTTAATCTGAAAGGAAAAAAATGCCTTAAAATCTGCAGGTTTTTTTTTTTTGGTAGTTAGAAAGTTTATAACTGCTTCATTTTATTTGTGTTTTAAAAAAACTTAAGGTACAGCAATTGAATAATATGGACGAAGTATGCTATGAAAGTGTTTTAAAGCAAGTAAAGGCTGGACACCAGGTACAGTTACTTTCTTTTGTCCTGTTTTTAAAGAATACTTAATGGTTAAAATTATAAATTTTTATGCTCTTAAAATTTTTCTTGAATTCTGAGATAATGACTGATAGTTCTTAATAATTTTTTAGTTTGTTGGTTAGCCATCTAAGTCATAAAATATTAATAGATAAGATATCATCCCAGTATTGATAGGTCATGCTATTTTGTTTGCCATTTTGTTCAACAGATAAGACAGAGAAGAATTTCATCCTTTACACTTCTGGGTTTTTCTTTTAATCTTTTTAAAAAGCACCAATCTCATACCTCAAAAATTTTAATTTATATTTTTTACATAATGTAAAAATTTGAAATGTTATATTATTCTTACTGTTTTCATGAAGTGTAGTATCAACTGAAATATATATAATAAAGTTTTATATTGTCTTATTGTGCTTGGAAGTTAAGCAGTTTTACTTTTAAACTCCATTGTTCAAAATGCTCCAGTCAAGATTGTTAAAGAAAAAGTGGAATGATGATAATTCCTTACATAAAACTTAATCATTGCCCAATTGTATATGGGTCTTTGGATCATTTTATTTTATTATAGAATTTTTTTCTTTTATTAACCTTTTATAGCACATAAAATTAAATAGTTTCTGGTCCTTTGGTTTTTAAATTTGTTTTAAAAGCAGTGAAATCCTTTTTTTCCAGACTAAATCTTGTTTCAAGCCCCAGTGTATACACAAATCAAAGATGAATTAAACTTGAAGGCATGAAACACTGCCCACTGAGAATCTTTGATGCATTTTGCCCCTTTAAGAAATAGTTTTAAAGTCAGTTTTCTACCTAATCTCAGGAGAATGTCCTTAGGTTTAAGAATAACTTGTAGGGAAAAGAAATGGTAATTAAATTATATAATAGTAGTGACTTACCTTTCCTAATGATTAGTGAATGTCTGAAACTGCTAAAGTTATGTTTATTTTCACTGCATTCTCTCACCAGCCAATGAGGCAGGTATTTTCACTGAATTCTCTCACCAGCCAATAAGGCAGGTACTATTACCATTATCTGACAGATGAACAAAATGAGGAGCTGTACAAAATAAAGTAACATGTTTCCGTCATTTTACTAGTGCAGTCGTAAAGTCAGTCCATGTGAGTGTGGTGTCTCCACTAACCATTGTGTCATTATCACTTCTGTGCCTTTTTTTTATATCAGTGTATTTTTTGATCCTCATTAGGAAACTGCTTTATTAATTGTATTATTTATTATATACAAATAAAGAACTGGTAAAGGCCAATATTCTTTCTTTAATCAAAAATATTACCAAACATCAACTACTTATTCTTAGTCAGGAGCCAGGACACTTCTTATAAATGGCCACATAGTAAATAATTTAGGCTTTGCAGGCTTTATGTTTTTTGTTGTAGCTACTCAGTTGTGCTATTGTAGCATGAAAGCAGCCACAGAGAGTATATGAACACTTGGACACAGCTGTGTTTCAATAAAACTTTATTTACAAAAACAAGCAGCAACTGCATGTGGCTTGTTTTCCAACCTCTGTTCTAGATTGCCTCACAAGATTTATTTGTAGTGAATGTCTGATGATCCTAAAATGTTATCTAGAGAAACTTTTGACAGCATGTCAGTGAAAATCCTAAAAGAAAGAAATATCCTGTATAGCCACCAATATTTGTACCTTCTTTGTAAAAGACCCAGATAAATTTGTACTACAGAAAATTTAAAACTGTATTATTAGTTAAGGAATGTAGCTGTGGAATCCATAACCTCTATTTGTATACACTATTTTAAAAATGTTAAATAAAACATTTAAATGTTTTCTCCATTAAATTTTTTAAAAATACTCTTTTTTATTTTTTGTTTATTTATTTATTCGTTTGTTTATTTTAAATATTCTTTTTTAGAGCAGTTTTGGGTTCACAGTGAAATTGAGTGGAAAGTAGAGTTCTCATACAATGCCTGCCCCCACATGTGCGCAGCTTCCCCCAACTGTCAACATTCTGCAGAAGAGTGGTTCATTTATTTCAATCAGTGAACCTACAATGACATGTCAATATCACCTCTAGTCCACAGTTTACCTTAGGGTTCACTCTTGATGTTCATTCTGTAGGTTTGGACAAATGTATAATGACATGCATCCACCATTATAGTGTCATACAGCATAATTTCATTGCCCTAAAAACCCTGTGTTCAGCCTATTCATCATTCCTTCCCATTTACCTCTGGAAACCATTGACCTTTTAAGTGTTTTTAATCTCTCTGTAGTTTTGCCTTCTCTAGAATGTCATACAGTTTGTAGCCTTTTAGATTGGCTTTTTTCACAATATCTATTTGAGGTTTTCCATGTCTTTTCATGACTTCATAGCCTATTCTTTTTAGTGCTGAATAATACTCCACTGTCTCGATATACTGTTGTTTATTTACATACTGAATGATACCTTGAGTGCTGCCAAGTTTTGGCACTTATGAATAAAACTGTCATAAACATCTGTGTACAGGTTTTGTATGGACTTAGGTTTATGGGTGCTTTGGATAAATACCAAGGAGTGTGATTGATAGATCGTATGGTGAGAGTATGTTGAGTTTTATAAGAAACTGCCATACTATCTTCCAAAGTTGTATAACATTTTACATCCCCACCATCAATGAATAAGGATTCCTGTTGCTCCACAGCCTCACTAGCATTTGGTGATGTCAGTATTTTGGCCATTCTGAGAGGTGTGTAGTGGTATCTTGTTGTAATTTGCATTTGCCTAATGACAAGTGATGTTGAACATATTTTCATATGCTTATTTTCCATGTGTCTATATTCTTTGGTGAAGTGTCTGCTTAGGTCTTTGACCATTTTAAAATCAGGTTGTTCCTGTTCTTATTGTTCAGTTTTAAGAGTTCTTTGTATACATTGGATAAAAGTCATTTATCAGATGTGTATTTTTTAAGTATTTTTTCCCATTCTGTGACTTGGCTTCTCATTTTTTCATCAGCGTCTTTTACAGAGCAGTTTTTAACTTTAGTGAAATCTAGCTCATCAGTTATCTCATGGATCATGCCTTTGGTGTTGTATCCAAAAAGGTCATCACCACACCTAAAGTCACCTAGATTTTTGCCTAGGTTATCTTCTAGGTGTTTTATAGTTTCATATTTACATTTAGAACTATGATTGGTTTTGAGTTAAGTTTTGGGAAGAGTATAACGTCCATGTTTAGATTTATTTATTTTTGCATGTGGATGTCCAGTTGTTCCAGCACCATTTGTTGAAAAAAACTATCTTTGCTCCCTTTTATCACCTTTGCTCATTTCTCAAAGATTAGTTGGTTGTATTTATGGCTTATTTTGGGATTCCCTATTCTTTTCCATTTGTTTGGCTATTACTTAACCTATACTAGAGTGTTTTGATTAGTGTATCTATATGGTGAAGTCAGGTAGTATTATTCCTCCAACTCTGTTCTTCAACACTGTGTTGGCTATTCTGGGTCTCCATTTAAGTATGAACTGTGAGCAAACATTCTTTTTTCCAAATTTTTAATTGTGATGGGATTTCTTCTGTCACAGGAGAATTTTTTTTAATTTATGGTAAATTTCATTATAAATGCAAATCCTTAAAGATTTTTTATCTCATTTAAAGAATGGAAATTAAACTGTAAGTACTTTGCTATGTATGGAACGTATAGATAGATAAGTTACATTTTGACTCTAGTCAGGAAAACACTTACTACTCCTTTTGTAATTGAATAACCTTGAAAAATGTTATAAAAGTATTTAAAACACCACTGGTGGGAATGTTAGTGATGCTTCTAGAATTAAAAAAAATTAAAACAGTTATTTTTCTTCCCATTTCAGGTAGCACTTAATGACCAGAGAAGTAGATATTTGTTTCATTACTTTGGAATACAAGATTGCTTCTAATAAAAATAAATCACTTTTTTAGAATAAAAAAGAGGTGTTTTTATGAATTTTTTTCTGGGTGAGACTGATAAATACATATATCCATGTATAAACATATACATAAATGTGCACATTTGTAAGTACTAATAAAAGTAAATGGCTTAATAATGTCATTATTGCCAGTACTGTAACTATTTTGGGGCCTTAGGAACTACAGGTCCCTCATCTTTATAACATTATTTGCCTTTATCATGCTGTTTATAATTATTATGCTGTTATATTACTCCCACCTTTTTTCCATTACATTACAAAATCTTACATTATAAAATATTTCTTTAAAAAATAAAATGCACCCTTATTCCTAAATGTTGGAAAGAGTAATAGTTGTATCTTCTATTGTAAGTAAGTAAAAATCCAAGTAAATGTTATTACTTAAAGGATCCTAGGAAGATTATTTCCTTTTCCTCTTCTAGCATAGTTCTTTCACTCTTACAGAGGCTAACATGTCCCCATAGGAATCATGATTCATAAAGTGTGCTGGCTGAGGGTGATTTGGTCAGTAGAGATGAGATCTTTACTGCCATTCCTTTCATTCTTAGTGTGAAGTTGTTCAGTATATTACTTTTCAAAAAGAAAGCTGCCAGAGGTCAGGCACTTGCAGCTATAAATTCTAAAAGGACAAGTTGGGATGGAGGGCTGGGTTCACAGCACTGGCTTTCTGTTTAGAATGGACAGACTTGGATGGGATACCCCAGAGGAGGCTTCATGCTGCTCGAGGGCATGAGGAACCCAAGAATAGAGAGTAAGCCAAGCTGAGGCAGAATTTGGGTACAAGCATGACCTCCCCAACTTTGGTGTGCATGTCATGGCATCCACAATTGCCGGCCTTTTAAGGACATGACCTCCCACCTCTCTTCCCCTGTCTGGCTAAAAATGCACTGTGGCTGATTGTGTAGAGTGTGATTGCAATTTGAGAGCCCACAGGAACACTTAAGCATCAGGGATTGTGTCCAGGTCTGGCCTTTTTCCAAACAAGAATTAGAGCAGGATAATTATGGCCCTCCTTGGGCTCTTCAGGCTCCTTATGAAGTTAGACTTAGGCTGCAGGTCTCATAATTTCTGTTTTTGAATGAATAGTGATGATGTTTATTTTCTATAATAAACACAATAGTAAAACTTTTTTCGAAAAAATTTTTAAAGATTTTATTTATTCATTTGACAGAGAGAGAGATCACAAGTAGGCAGAGAGGCAGGCAGAGGGAGAGGGGGAAGCAGGCTCCCGCTGAGCAGAGAGCCTGATGCGGGGCTTGATCCCAGGACCCTGAGATCATGACCTGAGCTGAAGGCAGAGGCTTAACCCACGGAGTTACCCAGGCACCCCAGTAGAACTTTCTTAAGTTCTGTAGAAATACCCATGCATCTCTTTTACTTTTTTTAATTATAAAAATAAAATAACACTAAGGAAGTTTTTAAGTTCCACTATTATTTTATCATTTTAACATTATTATTGTAATTTTATATACATCCCACTACTCCTTTTTTTATCTAATTGCACATGTAGCTTTCAATTTTGTTGACTAAAACTTAATTATTAGTTATAATCCATTACTAAATTATACTGTATATACAGTTTTATATTCACTGTTTTCTTTAATGAGTACTGAACATGTTTCATTGTTTCTGCTTGGTTCTAACAACTTTAACGTCTGGAAAGAGAGAAAGGGAGTTTTGATTCAGTTTGTATGTTTCAGACACCACATGAGTCTCTCTGGACTTTTAATCTTCCCAAACATTCTGACATAAGCATTCTGATCTCCTTTTGTTAAAAGAGAAAGTGAAACTACAACGTATTAAGCAGCTTCCCGAGCTAGTACATACAGCTAGTAAAGGTTTGCGCCAAGACTGAAAAAACAGGTTTCTGTGTTGATAAATCCCACAGCATCTTCAGAACTTTACACTGCTAGTAAGCTTATGTTAGCTGTTTCTCTATTACTGGTTATTCCTACATTAGCAAGTGTTTTCAGTGTTTGCAATTTTCTATTATTAAAGATAGTGCTACTGTAGTGACCATCTTTCTGCCTGTTATTTTTTCTGTTGAAACATTTACTCAGGATAAATTTCCTAAAATGGAATTATGGCACAAACGGCCACATTTTGTGGTTTTGCCACATGATCCTATAATACATTCTGAATGGGTTATAACATTCTGTGGTCATAACAGGCCTATGTAGGATTTTAGAAACTTAATGCCATGTTTTTCTGAAAAGTTTATCAGTGAAACGTGATGTAAGATTATGATCTGATGTCTTTGCTCTTTTGAATTTGTTTTACAGTTTTAAGGCATATAAGAAAGTGGCATCATTCCAGGAATTTTTTTTCTTTATTAGCAGCTAGTACTTTTAAATCATGATTACAAAAACAATTTTGCATATCATATTGTTCACACTTTGCTTTGGGTATACACCCACTTTCAATTAGAAAAACGTGTTCTTCCCTGTGTTTTTGCTTCATGACTGTGACTCTGTGGTCTTTGACCTCTGTAATTGCATTTTTTTTTAAGAGAGGGAGAGCTAGAAGTGAAGGGAAGGGTAGAGGGAGAGGGAGAAAGAGAATCCTAAGCAGACTCAATGCCCAGTGCAGAGCCCAATGTGGGGCTCGATCTCACAACCCTGAGATCTTGACCTGAACTGAAATTAAGAGTCAGGTGCTTAACTGACTGAACCACCCAGGCACCCTTATAATTGCATTTTTTGAATGTAGTTTAAATATAATTAATATAAAAGAGATTGAGGGAAAAAAAAGAATTTGAACAACTTTAACTTTTGGACATACCAAAAAGCAAAAATTAGAGGGAATAAATCACTACTAATTCTACCATCCAGAGTTTTTGTTGGTGTGTGCCCTTCCATTTTTTTTAAACGCATTTTATTCCCTTAATTTTCTTTTTTTCTCAGTTACCTCTATAGTTTCTCTATTGTATGTTGTCTATCCAAAAATATGACAGAACCTTAAATAGAAATAATAACATTAAAGTATAAATAAACACTTAGATCAAAGATATCCTATTTAAAAATTTAACCAGTGTGTTCTACGTAATGTCCGTTTAGGTTCTGTGCTCCAGTAGGACAGGTCCTACAAAGTAAGGTTGGGTTACAAAAACATATCGCTAGTTAAGTTCCTAGTATAGTGTGTCTTGCATATGGGGTCTTTGCGGTAAATATAATTTGTGACAAATTGCCTCATCTTCAAAGATTTAAAATCTCTAGTGAGATAGGGATGATGGAAAATATGAAATGCATCAAGACTATGACTTACTGGTTGATATTTGCTTCTAATTTCGCTAGTATTACAAATGCTTAGGCCAGCGCCTTCAGATTATAAGTACTGAGTTGCCGAGGCAATCTTATATTAATGTAATCATCTCAAGAGCTCTTTTGCAACATAATTTGAAAATAGAGTTCCACTTTTTCATTTCTTTATTACCTATATTATGTGTCTAACTTTGGGGAAGTTGCTCCAAACTAAAATTTTTTTCTGCTTCAGTGTTTTCAAAGGGATCCTTCTAAGTCTTCTAGTTGCAAGTTGCTCTGCCAAGTATGATTTGGCCTATAAATTCATTAGCTTAATGTGTGGCAACTTCTACTGATGGCCTTTATAATATGTCCAGAACTAAAATTGCAAGGAAGATACTTAGAAAGGAAGGCTATTACACATTTTGATTTTGGAAGCTGAAGTAGATACCTGTTTCAACAAGGCTAACAATCTTTGAATTAATCCATCACACAAGAATTCCTACTTCATAGTTCTCCTTGATTACTGAGGCTTCTGTGGAAGTTTATTTTCAGGGGCTTAGAAACCACCCCCTACCTTGCTGGATTATTTTTTCCCCTTTTTTCTCTCCTTAAAGACATACCTTCACTAAGATATGGTCCTCTACTTTTATTAGAAGGTTACCAAAGAACTTCCCAATAAAGTTTCTGAGTTGTGCTTTTTTTCCCCTCATAATTAAGTTTGACTATAATGTTAACTCAGTTACTGTCTGTCTTCATATAAGGTATCAAGTAATAAATTTCAACAAATGAATTTGTATCCATCTGTCAGAAAATAAAAAATATATACTTCAACAGTCTTTTCACCCTATTATCTAAAAAACTGACACCCAAATTAACTCTTCATTTATACTCTTCTACCTGGTCAGGTGACGGAAAGATCTAACTACATATGCTTCATTCTGGAGACTCTTCTCTTTAAATGTTTTGTTGTATGGTAAATTATATATATGTTTGTGTGTATATATGTGGAGAGAGAGAGGGAGAGAGACAGACCTTTGCTTACAGAATTCAGTTATAGTTATAACTAAGTGTGTTAGTGCTTTGCTATTAAGTAGCCAACTACATATTCAGTAAATGTGCTTTTCCTTGTTATTAAGGGGACATAAGTTATTTCTTATGGGCCTGTGTACCTAACAAACTTCAGCTTTATTTTGTTGCCTTTAAATATATCTTAGCAGTTAATATACAGTAGTTAGAAATTGTAAGTGTATTTTACTCCAGGAAAATCAGTTGAATTTTCCCCCACTACCACCTCATGCACCCTCTCCCTGTCAGCTAGTTAAAAAATCCTTCCAGTAACTACTCCTTGATTTTGTTTGTTCTTGCCTTCAAGTTGTTTAGCGTTTTAGATTTTCTTCCTAATTGTGGTTTCCCTAAATACTTTAATCAGAGCAGCTATTTTCCAGACCATTATTAATAAGACTGAAGAAGTATCCATTTAAAAAAATGAAGAATGTAACACTCAAGCAAGTGAATAGTTCTTATGCTAAAAGTTAACACTTTCCTCTTAAAAACACAAATGAATTTCTTCTGTTTCTCTCCACTTAGATTAAATTAGAACAGAGCAAATTTCATGTTCCAAAGCCATGCTGTTAGTCTCTGGTCATACTATTCCATGGGTTTCAGTATACTAATCATCTAAACTTATGTGCTCGTGTACTTAATAGATTTTATGTGCAGCTTTGCCTTAAAAGTATTAAAAACAGTAGGAGGCAGTTGTGTTCCACTCAAGCATGTGTGATGACAGATGGAGAAAATCTTTTCATGTTGACTTTTCAACAGTCATACTCTGCAAGACTTCAAGTCTTCTTGGCTATTGGGAAATTAAAAGTTGGCGATTCAGCCTTTAATTTTGATCCATCTGCTCAAACTAATGAGACGTCTCATTTGTAAGCTTCTCTTTGTGTTACCAAATGCAAGTACAGCTTTATCATTCCTGTTAATAATTCCCCTCCTCCTGTGTAACTTGCAGAATGGGAAAATAATTGATGCCTTAACCCTATTGAGATTTTTCTTGTTATACAAACTTTGTTACAGTGATAAAAAAAAGAAATTAGAAACTGTCTTAGAGATTATGGCATATTTATTAGTGAGTTAGCTTGTTCTGTTTTTACATTATCAAAAAAATTAGCATTCTTATATAATATCTTATTCAAAATCTACTAACAGTTTCAAGAATAAAAGCCTTTTGGGCGCCTGGGTGGCTCAGTGGGTTAAAGCCTCTGCTTTCGGCTCAGGTCATGATCCCAGGGTCCTGGGATCGAGGCCCGCATCGGGCTCTCTGCTCGGCGGGGAGCCCGCTTCCTCCTCTCTCTCTGTCTGCCTCTCTGCCTACTTGTAATCTCTCTCTCTGTGTCAAATAAATAAATAAAATCTTTAAAAAAAAAAAAAAAGAATAAAAGCCTTTTGCGGTATTAAAGCGGGAAAAAAGTTATCTTCAATCTTGGATTAATACGTAATATCAGGTTTTCCTTATTCAGATGTGTCCTTGTTTTCTCTTTCTTCATTGTTTATAACTTTTTAGTAGATATTTCTGTTTCTAATAAGAAACCACCCTTAAAATTGACTACTTAAATATGCATTAATTTAACTTTTGACTATTTGAGGGGAATTATTTTTGTTTCTTACCATTACTTCTTAGTTTCTATAAAAATAGTTATGTACAACTGAAACAAAGTTTACTATGATAACTTTAATAATGGAACTTTCCATTGGCCTTTTTGCCTAAAAGAGTTTTCTTCCTCCAGATGTAAGTATCTCTCATTCTCAGTACCCATGTTCTGTCATATCAAATTTGTTTAACATGACTTTTATTTGTGAATTATTTGAGTGCTGCCTTCTTTGTTCCCTCTTCCCAAATTGAGACATATTCCCAAAGGACTATAAAAGCAAGATTCTTATGGAGGATACATTTTAACAACTATGAGCACAAGAATTAAAGATATTCCTCCTTCATTTTTACCATTAAAGACAGTACTATTAAGGGAATATTTCAGGAGTTTTTTCATATTTTTTTAAGATTTTATTTATTTAGAGAGAGACTGTGTGTGCAAGTTGGGAGGGGACAGAGGGAGAGAGAGAATCTCAGACAGACTTCCCACTGAGCACAGAGCCCCATGCAGAGCTTAATCTCATGACCCTGAGATCGTGACCTGAGCCCAAACCAAGAGTCGGAAACATAACTAACTGAGCCACCCAGGCACCCCCAGTTCAGGATTTTTTTAACTACAAGAAAATATAAAAGAAGCATTCAAGAAATCTCTACTTTTGGGTTCAGACATACTACATTTCAGATACCGAAGAGGAGAGGCTAGTCAGGATAATATGGGTCTAGAGCTCAGAAAAGAGGTCTGGGTTGGGAACATAAAGATAAGAGTTATTTCTGTAAAGGCCTTATATGGGATAGGATGAAACTAGAAAAAGTGCTAAATTTAAAAAAGGTTTGGGAACAAACCAGGTAGAGAAGGAAAAGGCTATAAAGAAAGAAACGGGTGGCCAAAAGGAACAAGGAGAATTTTATATCATTAGAGCCAAGGGGGGAAAAAGGTACAAAGAGAAATTTAGCATTTGCACCTACTTCTACTTCTATAATCTCTCTGAAATCCCTCAATTATTTTATTCTCAACTGTGAGCTACTGTCATCAAGAAATTTTGCCTTTAAAAAATTTTTTTATTAAGAATGCATCAAGGGCGCCTGGGTGGCTCAGTGGGTTAAAGCCACTGCCTTCGGCTCGGGTCGTGATCCCAGGGTCCTGGGATCGAGGCCCACATCGGGCTCTCTGCTCAGCAGGGAGCCTGCTTCCTCCTCTCTCCTCTCTCTCTGCCTGCCTCTCTGCCTACTTGTAATCTCTCTCTCTGTGTCAAATGAATAAATAAAATCTTTAAAAAAAAAAAAGAATGCATCAAGCTCTGCTTTACCTTAATATTTAGTTAAAACTACCTTTGGCTTTGGCCTCTGGAGGGCTAAACAGCAGAATGCCTAGGTCAACATAATTTTCTTTATTCCTAAAGTAGTCATGGCTAATATATATAGTACTGTGATCATAGGATCAGCCTAGCAGTTGATAGTGCTAAGAAATAAGGGCTCCTGAACCATAATGTCCAATTTTAAAATTTTAACTCCTAAATTTGTAATTTTAACTGATGAATTGTTATTATATTATACCACTATCATAGAAAGAATTGTACCAGACAGTGGTATAATATAATGAAAATTCATCCATTATAATTATTAACTTGGGAGTAAAAATTTTAGCCATGCCTACCTTAAGAACATCTGAAATGTAGTATGTCTGTCCAAACCCAATTCATAAAAATTTCACCCTAAACAAATGGTGTTCCATCCATTATTTCTTGGATGAGTGAATGGCATAACTATAGATTTAGTTCCATAAGTCAGAAACCTAAAAGTTGTCCTTGTCAATAACTCTCCCTTGTTCTCATTTCTAATCCTTCATTAGCACCTACTTATTTTACCTAAGTGTCTTTCAAATCTCATTTCTTTCCATTCCCTCCTTCTCCTGAACCATCACTTCCACCATCTAACCAAGCAACCATCATGTTGTCCATCTACTGTTCTAGCCCTCTTAATTCTCTACCTGCATCCATTATTTTTTTTTAAGATTTTACTTATTTATTTGACAGAGAGAGAGAGAGATCACAAGTAGGCAGAGAGGCAGGCAGAGAGAGAGGAGGAAGCAGGCTCCCTGCTGAGCAGAGAGCCCAATGCAGGGCTCGATCCCAGGACTCTGAGATCATGACCTGAGCCAAAGGCAGAGGCTTTAACCCACTGAGCCACCCAGGCGCCCCTACCTGTATCCATTCTGACCCCCACCCTTGCTGCTCTGTACACTCCAACTGGCTAGAATGATCTTTTCAAAGTACAGCTCCAGGATGATACTTGAATGCTTCAGGCTGCTTTAAAAGTGTTGAGGAGGTCCCTATATTGTCTGCCTTTTATCTTCTTCTGTCTTCATCACACACCTCTCTCCCTCATTTCCTACCTTCTGTCTTCCTGACCTTCTTTCAGACTCTCATCAGAGAAATGTTCTTCTATTTACCTCTGAGCTTTTGCATAACTTTTTCCCTCTATTTCACACATCTTTCCTTATTCTCTACTTAGTTATCCTATATTAAATCCTTCAGATTGTCTCTTTGTTAGATATACCTCCCTTTTTCACCTCCCTATTATAAACTATGTAATAGCCTAGCCTTCATCTTCTTCATATGTTGGACTATAGTTACATTTTTTTCTGGCTGGTTTTGGTTAATGCCACTTTTTATTATAAGACATTAATCTGATAAAGACAATGGCTAACTATGGTCTTGCTCATCATTATACTGTCATGGCCTTACCAGTAACTGGAGCACAGTTGGTGCACAGATAATGTTTGATGAATAAGTGAATAAGAGATATGGTAGTCTTTGCAAGTCAGAAGTAATCCTTAAGAAATTAGGGGGCAACTAACCTCAGGGAAAATCGAGAAAATAATCATTCGTTCTCCAGTAAGCTGAATGTCCAGGCAGGAGAGTAGAATAATAGGGAGATGTTGAATGACATCAAAGAATGCTTTGATTGCCTTCTTAAGGAAGTCCACCCCCGCCCCTGTCCCGTTAGGCTGTAAAGATCAGTAAAAGAATGTTGGTATTCTCCTTTAAAATGTTTCATTACATAAATTTATTCTTAATATTATTTCATCAAGTTATAATCTTTTCTGTTAGATGTATTAAATTATCTTATTTTCTCCTAATTTGAGATATCATCTGACTTAGCTATTTTTCATGGTATAGATATCATTTGTGCCACCAGTTATTTGAAGTTAATATATTCTTTCTTTCTTTTATTTCTATTCATTAAGCCCTAGAGAAGTAACTTTTGAACCCTTTTAAAATTTTACATTTTTACAAGAACAGAGAAAATTTTCATTTTTCTGAAATACAGCTTACCATAAGAGTACTCAATTACATTCTTGAAATTTTATATATAATAGTTCCTTTATTAATCTTGTAATGTTCTCTTCATTTGCAAAGGAATATTTTTTAATGAAGAATATTAGTATTGCATTTTTCCTTCATTGCTATTAACATATTTTCCCTAATTCTTTGAGGATTGTCATGTTGCTGAAATGATACATTCTTTTAATAGTGAATTAACAGAAAGGCGCAAAAAGAAAAGGCTAATGAATTACTTTCCTCTTACCTAACTTTACCTCCAGTACCTCCTACCCCTGAAATGTATTCAGTTTTCTCCTGGTACGTACAGATTGATACAAGTATGCATACATCTTTAGGAATTTGAACTTTTTTACATTGGTTATTAGTGGTTTCTGGGATTTACAACAAAAATTCATAGAGCACAGTAAAACAATTTGATTCAAAATGACGCTGAGAAATTTTGAGGGTATAAACTAGGTTTAGATCTATCCTTGTACAGATAATAAATACTTAGCCAAAAGGTCAAAAGAAAAAAATAACGCTGTCTGTAAGCTTGGAAAAAATTAAAAGCAAAACAATTTTATTTTCCCGAAGCTCATTTTGTTTCTATTTGATACATTGTTGAGCACTAGGGAACATATATAACGACTCAAAACTGCAAGGTGAAGCTTGTGTTCCATCCATTTCATCCATTATATAGTTGTATATAATCTCTATTTTTACATGCCTGATCAGTATAAGTTCCTTGTTCAAGTTAGTAACTTTTCTATCCATTTTCTCATTTTTTGTGGCTTCTTCGGTGCCCTTCTTCATGTGTAAAGTAGCAAAATGTGAAGGCAGTACAAATTGCTTTGCCCTCTTCTGGATACTATTTTTTTTAACCGTATTATTGTGTAATTTTCCTCTCAGTTTTTTCTCTTTCACACCTCTAGAATATCTTGCATAAAAAAAGCAATAACTGTTGGGCTTTGGATATATGCTTTATGCATATAACCAATGTATAAATGCATATTTTCTGACATAACTGCATGTTTTACATAAAAGGTGAAGTTAGCTAAATAATACATAATTTATTATAAATTTTATTACTTAAACATTCCATATAGATCTATAGCTGTTTTAAATAAAATATTCCAGATTTAGGAATTGATTTTATTAGATTATTCGGTAATTTATTGATGTGATGTTTGTAATTATAATATTAAATTACAGTAAGTGCATAATTATTAGATTAAATAATATAAAGAAGCCTTTAGTCTGTTTTATAGTATTCACATCTGTCACTTTGTATATTCAGTATTTTTAAACTGTTAAAAATAGACCCTAACTTACATACATGTTCATTTTATACTATTATTTGAATTATTTATATTATTATTTAAGTAACAGTAATAATATAGACTTAGAAAATACCAAAACAATGTTTGACTTCTTGTAGTCATTTTTCTGTCTTTTTATAATACCATAGAAAATTCTCTAAATGACCATTCAGAATATTTCACAGTAAACTGTCAGAAGTTAATTTGATGGCTGTCTATTTTATTTTAGAAAATGACATGTTGAATCTCTTTATTAACTAGTTTCCAGCTGATATTTGGACTTGCAAGTACTTGGTAGATATGTTTAATAAGTTTAGTTACCACTATAAGAATTTGTTGACTACATTTTTATAGCCCTCTTTTGATAAAATTGGACAAACAATATTTTTATTAAAGCTGAGTATAAAATTTTGTGTCCCAGGGAAATCTGATAGAACTATTCATGTATTTGTTCAAAGTGCATAAGAGGTAGGTGAATATTCAAACTTAATTACCCATTGCAGCTTTTTACTGTCTTGCCTATAACTGGGGTTTTTATCTTTTTGCTGTTGTTGTTGCTGTCTTGTAGCATATAAATGAGAAGGGGTAGGAAGAAAGAAATTATGTCTCTACAGATAATATTATGAATCAGGATTCTGTTTTAAGGGATTAACTCAACAGTCTCATATCTCATTTTGTATTGGTTTTTATGAATGAATAGATAGGAAATGCAGCTCTAAGTATATTCTGGCAAATAAAGTGGGCATTTCCAGACTGTATAACATTCAAATTAGTGGCTTCCCCTAAAATATGGTTAGAGACCTGTTAAGTCGTATGGAAGATACATACACACACACACACAACCTCACAAACAGAAACAGGAGACACTTGGAACAGACTTCATATTTATTCACAGAGCATCGTGTTGGTTGCTCCTCCCTAGCCTCCCTCAGGACAATACGGGTGAGAGCTGGCTGCCTCTATGCATATGGGTTACACCATAGGAGATGAGCTATAAAATTATGAAACTTGAAGCTTATATGTGTCGTTGTTGCTGGCACATCTGTCTGTCCCCCTTCTGATGGGGGGAAGGAGGGAGGGAATGGAGAGAGAGAAAGAAAAAGGGGGAAAAGAAGGACGAAGAGGGAGAAGAACAAGCAGGGAGGAAGGGGAGAGAGATGAGGAAGGAAGAAAGTAGACCAAGTGACCCAAGGACCTTATCTTTTACTCTAGAATATAAACAGATGCCCTCTTGAAGGAACATGTCTGGGACATAAGCAGTTCTCTCCTTGAGAGATTAGAAAGGAGCCTCTCCACTTTATTACTCTTAAATGGAGGGAAATGGCTCAGGGAGTGGAGACATACTCTGCCATTAAAACACTTAACTGTGCGTCTCTCAGATGGCTCTGACCATTTTCCTATACCAGGAACGTCAAGGAGGATTATTTTCCAGCAAGACCTAGATTTCTGGAAAGGATATGTACTCTACTAAACCAGCCTAGTAGACACCACTTACAGAGGGCAGGATGGGGGGAAGGAGAATCTAGAGGAAGGAAAAAAAGCTTTCTAACTTTACCCACATTGCATATTCTCTCCAGTAGTCTTTTTTTTCTATTGTCCATAAACATGGATCTCAATTCTTTGACTATGGCATCTGATTTACTTTGTCTTATAGCTATATTTTTTAGATTATATGGAGCAAAGGCCAAGTAAACTTAAATGGCTTAATGGATGATCAAATGGCAACCCGCCTTTTTTTTAAGTGTGGGATAACTATCTCAACTGCAGGTTTGTAGAGACATCATTTTTCTCTTGTTTTTCTTTTTTTTTTTTTCTTAATGTAGAGGGTTCACTGAAGAGTACAGTACAGATTTGTGGAGAATTGAGGTGTTTTTCATTTGTGTTTGTGAAAATGGCCTAAAAAAATAGAGACAGTTAAGGGCCAGTCTAAGACAAATTACAATTTTGTGATTTTTCCTTTATAGGAGCACAATATTTATCTAGCCAGTAAGTTTGATTGAGAATATATTGGTTTACTATGATTTTTTTGCTGCCCACGTAAATTTTTTTTAAGATTTTATTTATTTATTTGACACAGAGAGAGAGATCACAAGTAGGCAGAGAGGCAAAGAGGAGGAAGCAGGCTCCCTACTGAGCAGAGAGCCCGATTCTGGCTTGATCCCAGGACCCTGAGATCATGACCTGAGCTGAAGGCAGAGGCTTCAACCCACTGAGCCACCCAGGCACCCCTGCCCAAGTAAATTTTTAAAAGTATATTCTTTTAGGAAGAATCTCCTCAATCTAATATCATCTAATACTTGAGAATATTAAATGCATATTTGGGTGTTTAAGAATTATAAATAGTGATTATTATCTAGGAAAAAATGAACAATACTGATAGAAGGCTTAAAAATACATTTTATGTTGTTGTTTTACTAAAATTAGATTCTGTCTGGAACATCTTATAATGTTGAATAATAATAGGTCTTGAAGTCCAGTGGCATCTGTAGAAATGAAATTGTTAGCTTACTAATGAATTTTATTTGCATAGTAATAGACTAGCTAGTCTTACTTAATTTGCTCTACAGAATAGATGTTGCTATTTTGGGGCTGTCAATAACAAATGTCAATGCAATTTGGATTGTCATGGAGGTCAGTAAAATATTTTTCTGTGTGTGATACTATAATGTATTTAAGAAAGATTCTTTATTCTGTCTTAGCAGCCTTTATTGGATTGACCTGGGTTTAGCAATTAATTAGGTTGATCTACATTTGTACTATGGGGACTAATTAGAAGCAGTCTAGCTTGGGTCACATCATTCAGATTTTAGTCATAGTTGAGAACATCTTTGACACAGCCTGAAATCAGAGTGCTTGGATTTTTAGAACTTCATCATTAAATTATTTCATCATTAAATTAATCATTGCAATTAGGTAGGCTTCAATATATGTTCCTTAATTTTTTTTGCTTATGTGTTTATGTCTTTATGAACTTTTAAAAATTGTTGACACTTACAGACTTTTCATACTTAAAATTAGCCTGAAATTTTAAAATGTAAATAGTATTTTAGACTTAAAAACTTTACTGAGAGTGGTTCATAATTTGGGATCTCTTTCTGTAGTATATTTGCCTCATTAAGGTAAAAACTCAGTGAGTAAATTACCCAGTACAGAAACTGCTATACTGGGCGCCTGGGTGGCTCAGTGGGTTAAAGCCGCTGCTTTCGGCTCAGGTCATGATCCCAGGGTCCTGGGATCGAGGCCCACGTCGGGCTCTCTGCTCAGCAGGGAGCCTGCTTCCTCCTCTCCTCTCTCTCTGCCTGCCTCTCTGCCTACTTGTGATCTCTCTCTCTGTGTCAAATGAATAAAGAAAAAAAAAAGAAACTGCTATACTTTCTTTTAGCATGTGAACTGTATCTGAGTCATCAAACTAGGAACAGAATAACTTTTAAAACTAAACCAAAAAAAAAATAATAATAAATAAATAAAAGTAAATAAATAAATAAAACTAAACCAGGACATTACTGCCAGTATTCATCTAATATTTATTGAATATTTGTGTTTGTCAGAGACTGTGCTGAAGGTAGAAATCAGAAAGAGACACTCTGCGTTAGTGTTGCTTATAATCTGATGAGGGAAACAAAGGTTAATCAAATGATTATGCATAAAATGTAAATGTACAGATTGATAATTAACTTTCACCCACTTGTTTTAGCATCTACTAATGAGTCTCTAACTCTGCTATTCCTTCCATTCCACTGCATGAAAGAAAGAGCTGCTCCTGTCTCCTGTTTATTAATTTATTTTGCTATTGACTTGAATTTTTATTTTACTCAGTGGGTTATAATCCATTATTGTATTACTTACTTTGATGATCTTATTAGCTCAAATTTGGCAGTTGGGAATTCCTTCAGTCTTACTTCTTTGCCCTTTTGACATGCTCCAGTCCCAGAATTGTAATTAATAATTTCTGCAAACCTGGTTCCCTTTTAGTAGAGAATGGTATTTAGAAACCAGTGAAAGTGGTTTGTTTTTAAAATGAATATTTTCACTGCTTTCCTAAAATATTGTCCAAAAGAATGAATGAGATGATCGGATTTTAGAATTTTCAAACTTTTAACAAAAAAGAAATAGAGTGTTAAACAGAAGAGTTCCTCATGAAGCTGTTACTTTCAGAGTCCTCCAGGGTGCTCCAAGGTGCCACAGGACTTGCTGTCATGACGCTGGGAGTAGGAAAAGGTATGCTGTTTGGGAGAAGAAATGAGATCTGAATTTCTGAGGTCCACTTCAGTGCTTTTTTTTATATACAAATTGAGCTGCTTAAGTAGAGTTTGTTGGAAGAAAGAATTCCACAGCCAAATAAGTTTTTAAACCACTGTCCTATAGCATTAGTTTTTCATAATTTGTATAAGGACTAGTAGTTTCTGTTTTTGTGATACCAGGTAGACTAATCTTTCAAGTATGGAATATCAATGCAGCTTTTCTTGTAGAGATGGGATTTGGTCTTCTACTTTGTCATGTATCCATTAGACCTACCAAACCAGTGGTTTTCCCATATGGGCCTTGAATGCCATCTTGAATTCTAACTGGATACACTGGCTGAATGCAGTAGCCTGTAAGTTTTCTAATGTAATATCTGTTATTCATCAAGCAACTATGACTCCTTCATCACTCGGATCACATACACAGTCACATATTTGCATATAAGTCAGGCCCTTAACTGAAAGTGCTGCACCAGCTCTAGAAACTAGGGTTGAGCCAGAAAGTAGAGGGTACATCTTTCCAGAGCACCTTCTCTCCAGGGCTGTGGGTCATCCTTATTAATTGTGAACTCTGCACGCAAAGAGTTGTACAGTTCATGTTGTCTTTGCCCTGCTGGCCAAAATTTAACACCTCTCAGTTTGTCAATTTGTGTAAATGTTTTTTACATAAAAACCCATAACAAAATAAACTCAAATTTAAATGCTTTTTTTGTATAAAGAGCAGTCGCAGGTGTGTCACAAACTTGTTAACATCATATGTGATATAGAGAAGAATATACTCCATAATCATCTTTAAATAAATTCATGCCATGATATAAATATTCTGTCATTACAGTTTGAATCATTGCCAAATCTCCTATGGAAAGATATTATTTACTCAAAAATTAAGATGGATAATACTCTTAATTTTTTCCCTTAATTATAGTTTGAGCTTATTAAAGCATATTTACATCATCTTCTGATCAGTTCCCAAATAATCTTATTTCAGATAGAAAGTATTTTAAAGGCAACATTTGATAGATCATCATTATATTTACTTTATCATTGAATTTATGCAAGCATCATGAAGTTCATTAGTCCACCTTATTATAGGTGACAAAAATAAGCTAATAATGTACCCAAAGCTGGACATCTAATAAGCTTTGCAACTGAAACTAGAACCTTGGCCTTTTCACTTCCCTTTCAATGTTTTTACCCCTGGAAAACCGAGATTTTAATTTAACCTGTTATTGCCCTGCAAAGAGAAGAGAATGCAGAGAATGTGCTTGTAAATTCCCCCCTGAAAAATCTGCCTTGAGGAAATCATCAATAGTATGTGAAAAATCTATAGCAACCCAATAATTTTTAATGATGAAATTTTTTAAAAGATTTTTTCAGAAAGTATATGATCTGTCAATTAATAAAAATTGTTTTTCACATTTTTAAGAAATGGATGCCAGTAGATGCCTTTTAAATTCTTTCAGGTTTCTCAGTAATTACAGTTCAAATTGATACATCTTTGAATATATAATGTAAAGTCATATTAAACTATGTAATCAAGGAGAGAACAGTCTAGTCATAAAGCCTATACACATTTAAACAAATCATTTCTTCAACAAATTCTCTTCAGTACATTCTTTTTATATTAAAAAAGAATAAAGAATAAAAAATGCAATGGTGGCAAGCCATAATAGCTATCATTTATGGAAAACAACATGAAAACTGGTGATGTTTAGCTGAGGAAAGTACCGTCAATACTGGAGATATGATAGAATTTCTCAAAATTTTAAAGAATTCTTATATGTGAAAACAAGTCCATTTGTTTTCTATTGCCTTAGAGAACAATTTTGATCTTGGTCCCACTGAGTGGGATGTATAAGGATCAGATCTGGGACGAATGTAAAGAAGACCTTTGTGAAACAACTAAACTTATTTTCCTACTGAATGGACCACCTTTTCTGTGCTAGGCTCTTTTCTGGGACTTCCCAATTTTGTTTGTTGTATCTACATCAGCCTTATAAGGCAGGTACTATTATCTCCAAATTACAGGTAAAAAAATGAAGCACACGTAAACTTACCTAAGCTTTTCTACTATATGGATGCTGAATTATGATTCAAACATGGGTCTAAAACTCTGTTGATATTCAAAATAAGACTATAAGATGTTGTATAGGTTAGTTTGGCATCAGATAAGCATTTTGTCTAGATTGGTCACAGATTTTTTTCTTTTTTTTTCTTTTTTTCATTTTTTTTAATATCAGAGAGAGAGAGGGCACAAGCAAGGGGAGTGGCAGCCAGAGGAAGCATCGCAGGCAGAGGAAGAAGCAGGCTCCCCGCTGAGCAAGGAGCCCCATGTGGGGCTCAACTGCAGAACCTTGAGATTGTGACCTGAGCCAATGGCAGATGCTTAACTGACTGAGCCACCCAGGCATCCTAATAAGAATTTTTTCTTAACCAAAAAAATTTAGTTTGAGTATATCTTAAATTTGTTTAAGTAATTATGAACAAATAAAATTAATATTCTTGATGTTTGTTTACTTTTATATTTTATAAAAAACTAGAAGAAAATTCTAATATTTTCTATGCTTAAAACAGTTTTAATATATAAAATTCACTTTCATCAATAGCATATACACTATCGTTAAGTTACTTAAGTTTAAAAATCTAATGAATGTTTTAAAAATGAATTCAGGGGTGCCTGGGTGCTTAGTCTGTTAAGTGTCCGACTCTTGATCTCAGCTCAGGTCTTGATCTCAGGATCAGGAGTTTGGGTCCCGTGCTGCACTCCACACTGGACATGGAGCCTACTTTAAAAAAAAGAATTCAGATTCCAGATTATTGAATGCATAAATGTGTATGGTGCACATATGAACAAGATCTGAATTAAGAATTTATACAAAATTTATTCAATCATCTTTTGGATAACAAATTTTATTACCTGGAAAAGATATACATATGTTTGATATCTTAATAAAACATTGTTTTTAATTAAAGAAAAGGTTTATAAAAATACATTCAAAATATTTATCATTTTGAAATTCTAAAAACACTTTTTTCTCTGTAAGTTTGTGGTCTTAATATTTTAGAGACTATGCTGAATAAAACTATCTTATGATTCTAAGTATATGGTACAATGCCCTGATGTATGGTAAACTGACTGTAAGATTATTTTCTTTACAGTGGACTTAGCTAGGAAAATGATATGTATTTTTGGTGTTATGGTATATAGTGTACACTAAGTCCTCCAAGTTTGTTTTTATTATTACTATACATTTTAATAACGGGTATCTTTTAGGGTTTAGAAAATGTGAAGTATCGTAGATTTCTTTTAACCAAATATAGTACTTAAAGCTCCCTACTAAAGCAAACACAGGAACTGATAAATATTAAAACTTACTCCTTTAAAGAAATTTGCAAAGAATAGATTTCGCTTTCAGGGTAATGCCCTAAATATAATTCAGTAATGATAACCTGAATCTGTTTATCACTTAAAAGCTTAGGTTTCTTGGGAAGAACTGCAGAATCTCAGCATGAGAGTCCAGAGGTGGCTGTGAATTGCCAAGTGTAGATCTAATTACGCAGCTTGGAGCTGCGGAACCAGTTCTCTCTACTCCAGATTACTTTTCTTGGTTTATTTACATAATTTAATGCATGAAGACTAGTCAGTGAATTATACAGTTTTCTGATATGGGTGGGACAAAGTAAATTAACCCTATCTAAGGTAGTTTGTATTTTCATGGTATATCTGATAAACATTTAACCATATCATTTTAAACTAAAAAATATGTATTGGTAATTTTTAGCTGGTTGCCAAGAATATCTGATAATAAATGCTAGTTGTTACACCTATGATTATTAAAATAGATGATTTTAAGTTTTATTATTTTAGCCCTATTTTCAGAGCTGAACTATTTTAGTATAGTTTGTGGAGAGAATAGTTTTGTGGATGTAATCCAGATAGAGTAGTGTCAAATTTTCCACCATTATAAAACATAAGAATACTTTCTTTATTCATGCCATCATGAATCAGTAGGACATTGTTTTGGTTAATGAATTTGATTAGTTTGATTTCATTGTAAATATATGTAGCTTTGATTTAGGAACTATCTTTGACTTCAAAATCCAGAATTTTTTTTTAAGATGCTCTCAGAATGGCTCATTTTATAAGTTGTGTCTTTTAAATCACAAATTTTGAACTTTGCAATGGCATTCAAATATATACACATGTAGCTACACAGCAGTACTAGAAGACTAATTAGTAACAATTATAGTTTATTAAATATCAGTGAAATGTTTGCTAATACATTTTTTAAAACAATCCAAGAAAGTTAATTATCTAGTTGGAAAATTTGGAAGTTAACTTGATACCCCATATTCTCATAAATGTATCAGTGGAAGTATTAACTCAGCCTACATCCTATTGTAATTTATAAACTTTTAAATTCAAATTTCTCATAAATATTTAAAAATGTTTTCTATGAAAACTGATCATTTTTAACATTGGAATTTCAGCTATCATTTTCCAGTACCTACTGATTGAATGTTAGTTTAGAGAGTGGGACAGGGGATGACAAGGAGACCTCAAAATAAGTAAGATGTAAACTTGCCTTTAGGCAACACTCAAGGAGGGAATATAACTTGATGCAAAGAAAGTAGGCTTTTGAATGAAGCAAATTCCCTATTCTGCTCTTGAATGAGTAGTAAGTTATTAAAACTCTGAACTTCAATTTTCTCATCTGTAAAATACTAATAGTATCACCTATCTAATAGTGTTGTTAATACTGAGATAGAGAACTATGTATGGCACCTAGTACTGGGCATAGCACATAATAAGCACTTAATAAATCATGCTTTTTATTGTTAGTCTTTGTAGTTACTAATATCAAGGTAGAAACCTATATATATGGTAAGGTTACATAAGGCACAAGTATGAACAAAGTGCTGTGGGAATGATTAATTTCCCTAGAGAGATTGGAGACCCATTAGAACTGGGTTTACAGGTGTGTAGAACTTCGTGGGAGAATTGGCAGGAGACCTAAGTAAAAATGAGCAAATGCATGGAGATTTTGAACAACAGGAAGAATTTAGAGAGATGACACCCAAAGACCAATAATGAAGAAACTTGAAATGTCATGACCTTTAAGTCAAGTAATTTGCTAACTTTAAGAGAGGACTCCAATTAATTTTTCAATTATGCTTTTTATTTCTTTTTCCTTTTATTTTTGTTGTTGCTGCTGTTTACTCCATTACATGTTGTTCATGTAATGAATGGCAGCCTGTGTGTTTCCCATCTTCTCAGGCTCTAATATTTCACCATAGTAACTAAACAGAAGCTCTAAAAGCATAGGGACCAGTGCTGGCCTTGCCCACTCGCTGTGTCCCTGGTGCCTTTCATGTAATTGCTGGATGAGGGCAGACTTGTAGAGGAACTATGTCAAGCATAAAAGTAACTAAAAATAAAAGGTGGTCAGTGATTAATGCTTAAGGGAAGGAGCACTTGAATTTGTTAGATGCTCAAAAGAATAAAATATCACTTCTATCTGGAAGCATCACGGAAATTTTTATTTTTTTATTTTTATTTTTTTTTAAATTTATTTATTTATTTGACGGAGAGAGAGAGATCACAAGTAGGCAGAGAGGCAGGCAGAGAGAGAGGAGGAAGCAGGCTCCCCGCTGAGCAGGGAGCCCGATACAGGCCTCAATCCCAGGACCCTGAGATCATGACCTGGGAGCTGAAGGCAGAGGCTTTAACCAACCCAGGTGCCCAGAAATTTTTATTATTTTAATTTAACCGTATTAGTAACATCCATTCCCCCCCCACATGTAAGTAAAAGGGCTTCTTTTCTTTTTCCTAATGAAGTTCTGTGAACTTGTACTAACTTTTCAAGCAGTTCATTGGCTGCAAAGATATATTTTAAAATATTTAAATCAGAGTTTCCTTTTGTAAGATCTGTCTCCAACAATCACACTAATTCTCAGAGGTACTCTCTTGCTGATCTTGACTCTTCATAAAAAACAGCACCCCCTTTTTTAAGTTAACCGCTTTAAAACTTTTTCCTGTTGATTGCCCTATCAATTTACAATTATAAAATCATCTCTGGTTTTTCCTATGTTTTGTCTACGGTTTTCTTTTATACTTCCTTGAGTCATATTTTGTTTCATAGTGATAGCCTTTTCTCTATTCAGCTTAAAATCTATCTCTAACAAAAATAATTTCTCAATTATCACTTTTACTGGTATCATTTTTTTCTGAGTCTTGAATTTTTTATCTTAATACATATTTTATAATGAGATTATTATTTGTTTTTCCAGATATTAGTGCTCCTTTGTCCACATGTCCATTTCTGTCAAAAATGTATATTTACCACCCTGTGGATTTGCTCTCTTCTCTGTACCTTTGACCTCTGTATACTTTCCCTTGAAATGCTATTTATTTTCTTCTGTGAGAACATTTCTCTTTTCTTCTTAAAGCATTTCCAAATACTCTGAAACAAGATAAATCTGCCACTTAGATCAAAAGCACCACATCGCCCTTATAAGTACATTGTCAAATATGTTTCCTTTAAGTTTTTACTTTGCCGCAATAAATTCCTTAGCAATAAAATAATCCTATCAAATATACTAGTATAGTATTACATTATAAATAAAATTTTATAACCTCATTGTCATCATTGATCATTTTTTCTGTTCAATATAATTTATATATTTCGTTGTAAAACTATTAGGGCTTGTTTTAGTGGCTGAGACAAACAGTACACAATGTACAAAGGAAACTTCTTTTTATCCTCCCCCATTCCTGTTTTGTGAGGCATTTTATTTGGTGGGTGTCCATCCATATCTCTAATTTTAAACATACACATCCTTTACATATATACTCAGAATAATACTATGGAAATTGTTCTTCAACTTGATTTTTTAACACTGTATGATGGATATCTTTCCAGATATCCATTTTTGAGAGCAAAATCAGTGCTGTTTGTGTCTACTATTGGATTACTAGGGCCACACAGTGCTTGTGAAGTTCAGCACCTTTTCAAATGTTTATGACTATTTCTACTTGCTTCTCTATAAATTTCTTAAAAAAAAATTTCTTAGAAGCCACAGAGAAAAATGCTGATAGATTTAAAGAAAAAGTAACTGTTTCCGTACCAAACAAGGTACCATAAACAAAGTCAAAAGATAAAGTATAGACTAGAACAAAGTATTTGCAATATAGAAAAAGACAAAGCATATTATCTTCCATATACAAAGAACACCTACAAATTGATAAGAAAAAAAAATCTCCAATAACAAAACAGACAGTGTTCAGAATAAGGAGATGGTTAAATGAATAGTCATATATATTTGACCCAACAATTTCACTTCTGTGAAATTATCCAACAAATATATTCACAAACATGTGAAATAAATCTTGTGAACAGTTATTTATTATATCATTGCTTTAAATAATGAGAGATTGGAAACACCATAAATGTCCATCAAACAAGGACTGGCTAAATTAAGGTATTTCTAATTAATGGAATACTTATGCAAATATAAAAAATAAATGAAGAAACTGTACTGATGTGAAAAGATCTTCAGGTGATTTGAGTGTCTTCAGCTGGCCAGCGTTGGCAGGCCTAAAACGAGAACTCTGTACTTACTTGTAGTGTCCCACCAATGTCTTTTGATTGCACAGCATACAGAATCAAACCTTTTAAAATGGCACTTACCTGATAACACAGATGTGGTAATATGAACACAGCAATAAAAACGATTTCACGCTCACAAGCTCTTGTGGTATACAAGATATCTGAAATACATCTATAGTGGCACTCCCCATTCAAACTATATAGAACATAGAAAATGATTAGCCTGTGTTCTCCATCCTCCCAAGATACCAGCATGTTCTAAATGGGGCACAGGGAAGGTTTGGCTTGATGCAAGGCTCTCAAGTGTTAACATATATCAGAATCACCAGGAGGGCTCATTGAACCCGATGGCTGAGCCCCCGTCTTCAGAGTCACTGACTCAGATCTGGTGTTGGGCCCTTAGTTTGTAGTTCTCACAAGTTCTCGGGATTCTGATGCTGCTGGTCTGGGGACCATGCAGTTTTAGAATCACGCTTTGTTTGGGTCATTAGGGCTTAATTCTCTTGAGGAAACTGGGTTAAGAAAGTTGGAAAGAATTGAGAGCAAGACACCTAACAGGGCAGTTAGAGTGAAAGCATAAACCACTAGGACATGAAACTCTTCATCCTCAGGCCTCATTCTTTAACTGGTGCCGAGAGTGAATACCATATATTAAAGAATGTCATTCCTCAGCAGCATTTTCTGTGGAACATCTATCTGCCACGTTGTCTATGTTTTTCAATATTTCCTTTTCAATCTTCCTTCTTAGTGGAAATTTCTAGGGAAGATTCTTTGATTCAACATTTCAGTTAATCCTTGCCTTCCTCCCTCCTCTTTTCAAATAATCTCAGGCTTAAATATTCCTTTAATTTTCTTTTTTCTTCTCATTCATCTTGCACAACACCTTTACAAAAGCTGTTAAAGGATAAGTGGCCTTTTAAATTATTTCATGTGGTATCAGATATGTACACATTTGAATCAATGAGGGATAAATATATGTGTCAGTTTATAGCAGTCATTTACTGATGTCACAGTTTAGTCTCTTAGGCCAAATTCATTTTATTGTTTATTACCCTTACAGTGGTGCTGATACTTACCAGTTCTGACAGGTTTTCAGAGTTGCTGTACAAAGAGTGTTAGCATCTCCTTGAAACTTATTAGAAATACAAAGTCTTAGGCACCTGGGTGGCTCAGTCAGTTGAGCAACTGCCTTCAACTGGGGTCCTGATCTCAGGGTTCTGGGATCGAGCCCCACATCTGCATCCGGGTTCCCTGCTCAGCAGGGAGCCTGCTTCTTGCTCTGCCTCCCCCCACACTCTCTTTTTCTCCCAAATAAATAAGTAAATAACTCTTTTTAAAAAAAAAAAGAAAAAGAAATGCAAAGCCTTAGCTTGCCTCACACCTACTTTTTATAATCTGAAAGGGTGGTAGAGGAAAGGAGCAACAATTGTATTTTTAGATGATTTTGAAGTGTTCTGAAGTTTGAGAGCTATGACTTTACTAAATGCAGTGTTTTCACTTACATTATGTACTTCAAACTTTGTATTAAGCCTGTGACTCTAGTACCTGTTTGTGGAGTGGAAGAAATAAGAATCAGAAAAATTAAACAGTTTGTTCTAAATCATTCCTCTTTAATAATGTTTCTCTCTATTTTTTGAGATTTTATTTGTTTATTTGAGAGAGAGAGAGACAGAGATAGTGAGAGCATGAGTGGGGAGGAAAGGGAGAAGCCAGCTCCCCACCGAGTAGGGTCCCCGATGCAGGGCACAATCTCAGGACCCCAGGATCATGACCTGAGCTGAACGCAGACACTTAAGAGACTGAGCCACCCAGATGCCCTCTTAATAATGTTTCAAAGTAGAATTTTTGGTATTTTTCAAGTAATATGTCCTTCCCTCTGAATACATTGAAATAATATGAATTACTTAAGTGTTCTAGTTTTTAGAATGATTATTTATCTCAGCTTTTACTCTTTCATTACTTTTAATCAGCATCTCATGTAAAGTACACTGTCTTTGGCACATCAAATAACAGGACCAAAATGCAAATTCACATACTTCCTCTCCTATCCCAGGACTGATTCAATTATATAGTCTTAAACTAAATGGCTTTTTAAACTAAAAACAAGTATATACAATATTTTTAAGTGTGTTAATCTAACAGACCTCAAGTAAAAATATAAACAGTTTCATAAAACTATTAAAATTTACCCATGTTGTTGACTTGAACCTATTGTTATAATCTTATTTTAATGACACATGCCCATTTAACTGCTGTCAGTTTCCAGTAGTATTTCTAAGATTGATTTGGAGTTATTATGCCAAATGAAACAGTGCTGTCCTCTCTGTTAGTCATAATTTTTATATGTCTATTTAAATTAATTAACCAAATTAACAAACTATAAAATCAAGTATGTTATGGAGACCCAAAATCTTGTAATGGCTTCTGTTGGAGCCTCTAAACAGAAAATTCTTAATAAGAAAAAGAGTTTATTTTACTGAACAAGAAGTGATGGATCATTTAATAAAAAGAAATTGCTACTTTAAGTTGTAACTAATATTTCTCTTGGCTGCAGTAGAAAATAATTTGCAAAATGATAAGTTGACAAGTCAGACTGAAATAATTAATGAAGATTTAGGGTCATATTTTATTTTCCCTTATGTTCTTCATATCAACAGGATTTACATAATGTGGCATTTGAATTATGGAGAACAGAAATCTGGTTGCATTATAAAAACCCATCTGGGAAATGATCTTAGGGCTATACTGGTTGTATGAAATACCTTCATATTCCCTGATATTTCATATATATATAGGTAAATAAAGATAGGTTATTAGGGAGTTTTTAAAATCATCTCTGTAGTGGTGGTTTTATTTATGTTTCCTTTTAACCTTAATTAGGAGAAGAAAACTAAGTTGGTGGTAATTATTAACTAATTTCACACGGTAGTGCAGTACTTATCTCAAAAGTTGTTAATAATTCAAAATTTAGGTCCCACCCCTAAATATTCTTAGTTGGTTTTAGGGGAGGACCCAGAAGTCTATTTTAATGACACCAGCACTGATTCCCACGAACAGGTCCCTGGGTCTCAGTGTAAGAAACTTTGAAAGAGAATGTACTTCTTCAAGCTAGCAAACTAAATTATGAAGGATGAATATTTTATTTTATTTTATTTTATTACTTTTTATTATGTTAAGTTAGCCACCATACAGTACATCATTAGTTTTTGATGTAGTTTTCAGTGATTCATTAGTTGCGTTTAACACCAGTGCTTATTACGTGCCCTTCTTTAAATACTCCGGTAGGCTCCTCCATCCAGTCTGCACCTGCTTCTATAGCCAGATAGGGCTGATTACTAGTGATTCTTCCTTGCCAACAGGAGCGGGCCCATTTGGAGCCTTGGACTCTATCACTGTTTCCCTGGTGCTTAGTGCATGGTTTGGTACTCAGTAGGTACTGTGTAAATACAATCTGATGGATGATTGAAGGCAACCCACCAGCTCTGTGGTTAGCATTCCTGTGTTATCCGTGCTCTGTGTGTAGTTTTTTCTCCTTCCTTAAATTCTACATGTCTTTTATAGAAGGGACCATGTCTTGTGCATTTTCATATTTCCTCTTTCAACAGTGTTTTACACATCCATGGCTAGTAAGTACTTAGCAAGTAAAAAATATTTTGTGCTTATTCAATACATCATACTAGATCATCACTTCCTTGAGGGCAGAGATTTTTTCCTCTCTCTTTCGCAGAATTCTCAGGACTTGATACTGATTCTCAGACTTCTCAGAAACATTTGAAAGAATTGATAAATTAATAAAAAAATTTTCATTTTAATTGAGATTTTCTTAAAATTTAATGTGAGGGTTTAGTGAGGCTTTGTGTGTAATAAAATTTAATTTTACATAAAAGAAAAAAGACTGCCTTAACTTTTTAAGAAGAAACTCACTGTTGAAATACCCTTACTTTTTATAAGAGACAGGGTAGTAGAATGTGAGAGATTCTGAACTGGTGAAGCTTCAGCAGGGCATTATAGTTAGAATTTTTCTATCTAACTTCACATTATACAGTTTCTATCAATAATGATGAAAATATTACAGTGAGCTTAAGTCATAGACTCTTGACACCCCATGAGATAAATTTATTTCCCCAGAAAGCTAGAGAGCCTATCGAAGTCAGATTTGGGGGGGGGTTAGTTGGAAATAAGGAAAACAGAAGAATTTTCCAAGTAATCATGAAGCTTACTGAAATAAATTTTATTCGTATACTCTTTAGAGATATTCTTATGATCATATTTCTTTTCAAAACATATTAGTATCAGCAAGTCAGTTAGAGCTCTAGCTAAGTATGAAAGCTTACACTTTATATCCTTGATGGCAATGATTAACTAATGTTAAATCTCTCTTGATGACTTGCAACGCTTGTTTTATTGTCTCTAAATGCTTTGGGAATTTTTCATTGAGAAATTTTGGTTTTCTCCAGATTATCCGGTCTCCTTGACTTTGAACACTTTCTAAAAGAATATTAGTAATTTAAGCATTCCAGTTTCTTGAATGTTTATATTCTGTGATTTTACTCTCCCCTAAATTATAATTGGCATCCCATACATGGAACAGTTTTTTTGACAAGTTTTTAGGCATAAGATTAAGGTGAGTAAATTATGTGGTGTGTGCTCTAGAACTGTGTCACTCCATCTCCTTTCCAGTCAAATCCCAGGCCTCCCTCCCCTTTTCACTTTTGTTCATTTTCAGAATGACCTTCTCTTTTACTTAGATCAGCTAGCATGAGCCTATCAACTCCCTGACTAAAACCATCAGTGGCTTATTTTTCTAAACATGTACCATGGAAATAACACCAATGTTTTGGCTTCTGGGAAAACACAGGTAATAGATTAATATGGAGGGGAAATTGAGGGAAAGGCAAGAATTAGGACCTCCATGTTGCTGAGGCCTAAGGGGAATACCATGGTAACTCCAGAGAATTTTAGAGGTCTTAGTTTTGTTGGAAACTGGGGCTAGATCTTGTCTTTAAGTTACCTAAAGCACCCATACTGCTGATTGTCCTTAGTTTGTTGTTTCAGATTTTGATCAAAATGCCAAATTACCTAGAGATGCTTTATTCACATCATATAAAATTGAAAAAGATCGGTTGTCCATATGAAAGAGTAAAATTACTTTATTATTATAGTAATGGCTCTTTGGGGAGTCTGGGGTTGAGCTGAATGTGGGGGGGGATGTGGAAGCCAAAAAAGAAAGGACACAGAGGAGCACTGATAGACAGCAGATGCAGATGTTCCTCACTCTGATTTCATTCTCTTCAGTTACGTTGACATTCTGACAGTCCCTTAAAATACCTTTTTCCACTTCTCCTTGACAAAGCATCCAGATACATGACTTCCCCCTTACTCAGATTTCCACAGTCACTTTGTGAGTAATTCCACAGGAAGATTAAAAAAAAAAAAAAAAACAGCAGAAAATTCCAAATGCCTCTCTAGAAACATTTTCATCTCCAGCAGTTCCCGAAACTCTATTTTAAATGGTTGTTCTTAGACATGATTTTGTCCAAGGAAGAGTGTTTTTATTGTTTTCAATTTCTTTAAACATCTTTATGATACTGGAAATTTCATTGACGGTGGAGAAATAAGACTCTCATATATTTTTATACTCTGTCCCCATAATATATGATTGCACTCGTGAATCTTGTCTTCAAAAGAGAAAAAGCACAAATTAAACTCAACATTTTATATAATCTATTAATTTCAGTTCTGACTTCCGCCAATTTATAGGTTAACAGTATATAAAGTGATGTTATTAAATTTTATTTAACTTGCCTTTATCCTATATATACTTTGTTCTAAAATAAGGATAGGTTGGGGAATTCATAAACTGGGGTTTGTATTTTGGAAAATTAATAGTTGTATATATATATATATGGTGATTTTCAAACTAGTATGAAACTTTTAATGAATTTTAGCATTAAATAAACTGCTTTTCTTTATTTCAGGTAATGGTGTTTGTACATGCTCGAAACGCCACTGTAAGAACAGCTATGTCTCTAATAGAAAGAGCAAAAAATAATGGTCAGATTTCCTGCTTTTTACCTACACAAGGACCTGAATATGGACACGCAGAAAAACAGGTAGGGAACAAATAATGGCAAGATATAAGAACTAAATAAAGCATATAATGTGCCAGATAATACAGATACTTTATATATGGCAGATCTGTGGTCTCTAGTTTCTAAGGAGTTAATTTTATATATTTATCATGTTATAGTCTTTATTTTTTTTATTTAATGATCTTCCAAAGAATTCCAATGTATGATGTATTCAATTATCACGTCTATCCATATGACTAGAACTGTGTTCTTAATTTCTCGGTTTTAATTTCTAAGGTTAATATAGACAGATGAAAGCTGCATAAATAAAAGTTCTTTTCAAAAATGTGAAAGTTTAGGGGTGCTTGGCTGGCTCCATCAGTGAAGCATGTGACTCTTGATCTTGGGGTTGTAATTTGGGTGTAGAGATTACTTAAAAATAAGACCTTTAAAAAAAAAAGGAAAGTGAAAGTTTGAGACCCAGGCGTTTGATAACCTTGCTACTCAGCATATGCTCAAAGGACCTTAAAAGCCTGGGTCCCCTTTAGAAATGCAGAACCACAGGCCCCATACCAGATTTACCAAATCATAATCTGCATTTCGTCTCAATCCCTAGGTGATTCACTGCACATAACAGTTTGAGAAGCACTTCCCTAATTTGAGTATTGATAGTATCCTAAGATTTACAGAAAGTTTTCTTTAATTATGTGAGATAATGATTTAAATCAAGAATAGGTAGACTACAGCCTGAAGGCCAAAGGTGGCCACCTGTTTTTGTAATTAAGGTTTTATTAGAAAATAGCCAGACTCCTTTGTCAATGGCTCCTTTTTTGTTTTTGCACCATGAGGGAAGAATGAACAGTTACTACAAGGACTATGTGGCCTACTAATAAGCCTTAATACTATATGGCCCTTTACAGAAAATGTTTGCCTTGATTTAAAGTGGGCATAAAATGATAGTAACTTCAAAGTATTTTAAATGCATAAGATTTAACTGATGTTTACTGAACAGCTGCTCGTTGTCAGACATTGTGCTATACGTTTTCACATTTATCATCTTGGTAAAATGTATTTAATTGTTTTGACTCTAGTATGAATTTTACCATTTTATATTAACATTTTAAATTCTAAATATGATAAATGTGATGTCAGTTGTTTTGAACATCAGATTCTTTCAATTTAGAACTATAGAAATTGTTCATTTTCTTCATTTTTCTCCACTTTATAAAATTTCTATTACATAACACTTATTAAACAGCTTTGTAATCTTCCAGTTATATATTAATTATGAATTTATGAGTGTCTTTGAAAAGTCCGGTTGGCATTCATAAGTCTTCTTTCATTTCTTAGGAAATATAAAGCAACTCTATTGTGTTTAAAATCCAAGCCTTGAGAGCCACCTTGTGGCTTTCTGGTTACTTCATACTTCTCAATTCTGAAAGCCATTGCTTATTCCAAATGATGCAGGTTTATAATAGTGTTTAACATTTATCAGGTGTTTACTGGTGCCTGGCATTGTTTTCATTGCTTTATACATCACTCATTCAGTACTCACAGAACCTTTGATAGAGGTTTGTACTGTTGTTATCCCCTTCATATGGTATATGTGTAAGTAATTCAAATATGGCATGAGATAAAGCATATAGAAATAACTTATATAGAAGTATTTTCAAATAATGTTTATTTAAGGCATTTTCACCATATTCATAGATCACTATGGTAAAAAAAAAAAAGAGGGAGAGAGAGAGAGAGTGACCTGGAGAAATGGAACATTTTAATACAGTTAAGTAGACTTGAAAATCCCAAATCATTTTTATTATACCTTTTTAAAATATTTTTATTATATTTGATTTTTATCCAGTCTGCCTATTATTATTGGATTTTTTTAAACAAGAATGACATTCCCAAACATTTATTAATAAGTACATGTTTTCAAGGAATATTGTCCTGTTCAGTATTATATTCCTAGCCTTTCACATAACATTTGGCTGATAGTAGGTACCCCAAAATTACTTTCTTTCCCCTTTGTTCCTCTGAGACAAATATTATGAGATGGCCTCACTTTAATTTTCTCATTTGATCTGCACCACTGTTCTGTTCTTTAGAGATTCTTATCCCCATTTTATAGATAAGGAAACTGAAACTGAGAGAATAATTTTCTCGGAGAAGGCCATGTAACAAGTAGTAGAGCCATGATTTGAATCAGTCTGACTCCAAAGCCTGCCCTTTTTACTACGCTCTATCCTAAATGTTCAAAACCAAATCTGATCTGGACTTTCTAAAGCTTTCAGGGCTTTGAGTCTTTTTGTTTGTTTTTTGGGTTTTGATTCCAATAAAATGGAAAAACATTTTTTCAGCCTAACTTAATCCCTCATTTCTGCTAAAGAGAGATTCAAAACACTTGTCCCCTCCATGGTAGATATGATTTTATATAAAAAGATAAGGTATTCTTTCTGTATGCTTTATCGATGCTCCAAAATTTTAGACTGTTCTACTAGTACTAGTTGTATGCTTCTTATTTCTTTAAGTTCCTTTTGAACTTTAATGGTATTAACATTCTAGCAGTTCTGAGAAGCTATTATCATGGTGGTAGGAGATATTCCTTACCATGTTTTTGAAAAATGGGAAATTAAGTACTTGAAACATTAAAATAAAATTAAAAGGTAAATTTGCTATAGTAGTACATAGAAATTTAGCCTCATGACTCCTGTTAATGGAAATACAGCTAAATCCCTACTGTGCCACACTAGCTCTTTACCCCTAAGTGTGTAATGTAACCATCTCAATTCCTGATTCACCAATTATGGTTCTTAAAAGCATTTCTTCACAGTTTTATTCAATACTCTATTTGTATAAATAATAAGTAAAACTCCATTGAGGAAATTCTTTTCTTTCTCTCTCTCTCTCTCTCTCTCTGTGTCTCTGTGTGTGTGTGTGTGAGAGAGAGAGAGCGAGAGAAAGAAAGAAAGTGAGAGAGAGAGAGAGAGAAGGCTATTCTGTGCCTTAGCCACAGCCAAAAATGAGTCTTTTCTTCCCCATAAGTAATAATATATTTTAGGACTCCTCATATCATTCCCATTTTTCCATTTTTTAATATAAAATTTATCCCCATATGAAAAACTAACTATATCTCCAAATTGTCCACTGAAATAAGAAAATAGAGAAAAGAAAATGAAGTATCCCAAGAGTAGCTTAAGCTATGGAGATGGATCTTACAGTTCTCTATGGGGAAGGGAGTATCTCAGGAATTCCAAATGAGGCCCAAAGCAAGAGGGCACATTAACAAAAAGCTCTGGTTATGACTTCACCTCTAGAAGCCTTGTTGCCTTAAACACCTAAATATTTCTGAAACTCACTTTCTGTTCTATCAAATGGAATAATAATAGGGTAAATAATACCTATTCTAGTAGTTTACTATGAAAAACAAATAGAATAATATATAAAATTATTTTGGAAAATGAACAGTGATAAAGCATTTACATATCATCTTCTATAGAAATCTCCTTTTAGAAAATATACATTAAAACTAAATTTTAAAATGATGAAAGGATAATGAACAATATGAATAAGTTTCTATAATTTACCCTGCATTTTCTTTGCTCTCCCGCACAAAGTTATTTTCTTAAGAAACCACTATTTTATATAAGGTAGAGCATACCTTAAGTATACCTTAAAGTAGTAGCAGCTTACATTTATAGAAGTATGTCATTAGGGATGAAGATATTTTCATTATTAAGCCATTAGTTTCAATTATGATTTAATCTCAAGTTGAATGAATATTTCAATTAGAATCTTCAGATTCTGTTTCACTTGGAATCTTAGTCAATTCTTTCCTTTAGGGACAAGTTTTTAACAGGCTTTAAATATTCTATTACTGGGATGGGTATTCCCACTCATTCCCGTACAGTATTTCTCTGATTTATGGGTACTTATATGTGGTTTGATTTTCTTACAATTAGTGATATTAAAATATTTTTGTATACATAGAAATGGAAAATCATGCAATAAGCCTCATGAATGTAGTTATTGGAAATATCTATTAAAACAGAACTCTATGAAAAGTCTAGTAATAATATGTTCCCTCAAGCTACCTTAAAGAATCGTTTTTTGACATTTTTTATTATTATCTAGATCTACCAACTATTTCCTTCTTTTTTTCATAGGTCAGCTTTAGCCTTTGTCTAAATTAGAGGAATTTCACTCTAAGTTATCAGATACTTAATATTAGTAGCTTTATTTATTTCTGCTTTAGCAGTTTAACAGTCAGTATAGTCAAATAAAATTAGAATTTCCCCTTCGTGGTATAGATGATATCTATTAGCCAAAGACAGTAGCAGGTTCCTAATAGCCCCCTTTCTTTTATTTTTTTTATTTTAAATATATGCAAAAGGTTTGTTTTCTCACAGTTTATTCTTTCCTTAGCCATATCAACCTCCTTTCCTTTTGGAGGTTAATATAGTAATTCTACTCTTATAGAATTGTTGTAACCACATAGAAAGAATGTGAAAAGTGGATTAATATTTTAAATAAAACCAAATAAAATTAATACAAAATAGAACTGAATGTTTAATTGGATTTTTGGAAGCATGACTTTTCTGTTTTCAAAGGGAAGTAGCGCCTTGTAGAATAAAGCCTTCAGATCCAGGCAAACCTGGATATTAATCTGGACTTGGACATGGTAACATAGCCTTTTTTAATTTCCTTGAGCCACAGTTTCATCATAAACAAAGTGGCAATGATACCTATATCTTAAGATTTTTGTAATAAGTAAGGTGACATATCTTGGGGCCTAATACACAGTAGACACTCTATAAATAGTTACATGTGTACTTTGAAGGAAAGAAAATGACAATTTTAAAGAATGACAGTTGTAACAACATTTAAATTTGAAGCTCTCGTCAACAAAAAATAATACATTGAATTGTAAAAGGCAATAATAGGTTCTGGGAAATATTACTAACTACATCTTTATATGTGTTAGTATCTACACTTTTATATGTATATCTACATCTTTGTGTACTTAAGTTTAATAACAAAAACATGAAGTTTTCAGTAAATAAATGAGCAAAGAGAAGAAAAAATAGTAAACTGGAATGAAAATTATTGGATAAAATTGTACAAATTAACAGACTATATATTCTTAAACCTAATAAATCCTTAAAAACTCAAAATGATAATGTCCATTTCTAAAGATGATTCGGGGATTTGGTACATTCCTAGGTTTCCTGTGGCAATGAATGGTTCAATCCTTTAAAAAAATTTTTTTTTATAATATATGTTAAGAGCTACACTTTCTTCCAGATCCTTTAGCCATGAAATTCTAAACCTGGGAATCTTTCCAAGGACAGATGAAAAGAAAACTAATATACACTGAGAGTTTTATTCTAATACATTGTAATGGGAAAAAATGCAGCATAAATATCCAACAGTAGGGGAATTTTAAGCATGAACAGCAATTCAATTAAATATGATATACCTATTGAGAACAATTATTTTAGAGTATATAATAAGACGTCCAGTTCTAAATTGTCAATTTTAATTCAATTGATCAAATTTCTTTTGCCACAGAAAATAGTAGCAAAACAAGGTAGACTTTCTCTACCTTTAAGACACAAACAGTCTCACAGAGGATTTTGAAATACATACATTAAGGAAAGCTAAATATGGTAAATAACATAAAAGAAGAATAAACGAAAAAAAAAGAAGAAGAATAAATGGTTCACAAAAGAGAAATGGATTAATTCAAACCAGTAATTTTGTATCTCAATATCCACCAACTAAGGTAAAGGGCATTCCAAGGAAAGAAGAAAAGGAACATGAACAAAGGAAACCATGGGATATATTTGGACAGTGAGAGTGTGTTCCCTTTTCATTGGAATGTATGATGCATGAAGGGCTTGGCATATAGATTTTGGTCAGAATGTGGAGGACCTTAAATCACATGCTTCAGCACTTGGACTTTATATGCGATGAGGAGCTATTGAAGATTGTGGAAGAGACAAGTTATATGACCAGAATTCAGGTGCTAAAAAGGAGGACTCATTTTCCTCCACACAAAGGGAAATCCCTTGGGCCAAGTGTTCATTTCAGTGGAGTCTAATGTCTGGCCAACTTTGAAAATAAAGGAGACGCTTCTTAAGAGACATAGAAAATGACATTGAAATCTTATTATTATTCTTTCCTTATCACCTTTAAGTAAATATTGATTGCATCAATTTTTGTTCTTATGCTTAAGATGTATTTTAGAAGCATAGAGTAAATTTTTTATAACAAATAACATGTATCTTTTTAAGGAGCCATGCTGTTTTGGAAACTATGTTAATTGGAATACTGTTGTTCTCTCATATGAAAATACTTTACTAGGGGAAGCACTCTAAGACACAGAGATTAAATAAGTAAGGTTATTAAATCCCTAGAGATACAGAGATTTATTCTGATAAAATTTAAATATCAAAATCACATTTCACGGTGTGATTTTTTTTTAATGTTATTTCAGCTTTTTTGGCCAAATGAATATAATGGATATAAAAAATGCAATTTTAGATGAGATTTCTCTTTTGCTAATTAAGGTCCTTTCTCTGGAATAGTAAATTATTTCTCTGTAATTGGGTTGTAGTAATATCAGGGTAACCTACATGGAAACCAAGACCATCTTTCAAGGGGTATAATATGGACAGAGCACCTAGTACTTCCTTTCTCCTAAGTTACAATGAATAATTAGCACAATCAGAATGACATGTGAAAATTGGTTATGGGGAATTAGGTTAGTCTGTGTTATTATGAATTGATTATATACCCATAAACCTCAAACCATTTTTAGTGATGGTCACTCAGTGAATATTTACTGAATGTAGGCTAGTTCCTGGTCACTGTGGTAGATCAATAGATTCCAAGCTAAGGAAACTCTGTTGTCAGCCTGTTAGAGTGGATTGAAGAAGACATGTGTTGTATCAGTCAAGATACAGTAAAGGAAACAAACCACTCTAGGTACATTTTAAATAGAGAAGAATCTTGTACAGGAAATTAGGTACTTACTAATGTTGGTAAGATTGAGGAAGTAGAAGTTACGGGGCTACCATGGGAACTGTTGAATTTAAGACCCAGCTACTATGATGGTGATCCAGCAGTTGAGAAACCACAGCTGCAACTATACATGTCTTTCCAACACTCATGAATACACTGGAAATCTAAATTTTGAGTGTATGATACATCTGTTATGATTTCAACCCTCATTTCTCCAAGATCTTATTTACCAGCAAAAGATGATAGCAGGAAGGTTTCTTCTTAATTTCCACCATCCGGATCTTGCATAAGTGCATGTAATTAGCAGAATTGATCTTTGCATACAGTACCCTGCCTACAAGAAATCTTGGAAATACAGTTTTTACTTTCTGGCCTATACTATATAGGAAGGTTCATAGAAAGAGCTGAGAGTTGGGAGTGATTAATACTCTTTGCTTTAATTGAGAATGGAAATATATTGAGGAAGAAAAAGTACCTGCCCCTTTACTCTTATGGAACTTATGTTCTGAAAGGACAAAATGATTAATCAACTAATTAAATAATTTATTTTAATTGCATTTGTAATGAAGAATAAAGAGGGACAAAGTTGCTAGGGGAAAATAAAATTAGAGGATCTGATCTAGACTGACAAGTGTTAGAGAATGCTTAGCAAGGAAAGTGAAATTGAAGCTGAGATTTGAAGGTTAGGAAGTCAAAAAGCAAAGAACAGCAGAAGAATGTTCTAGCTAAAGCCTCTGACATCAGAAAAGCAATAGCACATTGAGGGAAATGGATAAAAGTCAAAGTTACTAAAACATAGGGGCACCTGGGTGGCTCAGTTGGTCAAGCAAGGTTGATTTCAGCTCAGGTCATGATCTCAGGGTCATGAAATCAGGGTCTGTGATCAGCAGGGAGTACCTCTCCCTCTTCCCTTACCCCTGCTTGCACGTGATCTCTCTCTCAAATAAATAAATCTTTCTATGAAGATAACTAAAACATTGAAAATGATGGAGAGTGGCAGATAGCATGTTTGTGGCATAAGATGAGTCTAATGTTATAGGCAAAGGCCAGATCATGAGGACTTTTATATATCATGTCACAGATTTGGTATTTTATCTTAAAAGCAATGGGCTTGTGCTATGGTGAGTGCTGTGAATTGTGTTAGACTGATGAATCACAGACCTGTACCCCTGAAACAAATAATACATTATATGTTAATTTAAAAAAAAAAGGCAATGGGCTTTGCTCTCTAAGCTGAAGAAAGAGCAAGAGGAAGGACTGGACAGAGGAGTAGAAGCAGGTGCTGCTAATGAATAGACAAAAAGTAGAGGAATTGTGATCTCAAAGTATCATTGATGATAAAGAATGGACTTAGAATTGTTTGAGCAAGCTTGAAATATAAGACACCTTGATCAGAAATTGAGATGTTTGTACTAGTACTTTTGAAAGTGGTACAGTTGTGAGTTGATGACAAAACCTAGTTATCAACAAATAATATCAACAAATAATAGTTGATATGGCTCAAGTGGAAATGAGGGTGTCAAGGAATTGAAGACTGAATGTTTTGGATGTCCACATGGAGAATACTGTCACCTACAATGATGACAGGAATTGGGGTGGAAAGACAGACTAGGAGCCATAGGTGTCATGTCTTCATTGGATAAGGTTAAATGAGAGGTGACATAGTCAGATGGACTGAACCTTAAAAGAGCAGGAGTTTTTACAAAATGTGACAACATAATTGACTGGAAATGATGATGAGGAGACAGCTATCCTCCCTCATCACTGGAGAGGGAATGGATGGGAAACAGGGTCCATACAAGGAGAGTCGAGTTTCAGTTAAGGTGAGGTGATAGAAGAGGTTGATATAGTTTGCTGATCATTTTGTGGCAGTTCCAGAGAGTAGATCAAAGAATTCCCTACCCTAAGGTAGAGAAGTAATAGAGAAGGTAAGAGTCAAGGGCAAAGAAATAAGAATTATGGGGACCTTAGTATAATAGAGAATTGATTTCCCATTACCTGATCCTATGCCAGATATCAGAATCAGAATCTGAAACTAAGGCCCTAAAATTTTTAACACAATCCTCAGAAACTCTGATCATAGTTTTGGTTAGCTGATCTAGTGAAGAGATGACTAATGGACCTTATCCTGAGAACAGGGATGGGAGGGATGATGAATTTCCTTCTGACAGCCTCATGGAGGACAGAGTATTACATGCCTTGGTATAGATGTCAGAGAACCAATTTTAGATGTCTCAAAAGAATAATGTTTAAAGTGGAATAAGAGCTTTGAAAGAAAGAGAAAGGTGAGGGAAAATTACGTATTATATTCCTTCGATTTCTAAACTCCTTTGTCAAAAGAGAAGCCAGGTATTGGTTTATGTTCCTAAGTAAGAAGGTCCATTTTCTCATGCTGATTTTCATATTAACATTGAATGATTAAAATAGCACTTACCAAGGATGAAGATTTTATAAATTTTTTTCTAACAATAATGCATACACACTAATGATTGTGAGAAAGAATGGCATCATTTGGAGGAAGATATTTGCCTCCTGGTTAGATTTTAGTTTTTATAATGGCAGTTAAGTTATTCCTTCCTAATGGATTTGATATTACCCACCTTAAAGCATATCTTATCAAGACAGATTACCTTGGAAGGCTTACAAAGGTTACTGTAAATTAGTTATGCAATTTTTGTCATGCTTTTTCATCGAGGGCTTAATCTAAGCTGAGGTTCTTGTGTTGCTTCTGTATATTTTTGGTCTTATTGGAAAAACAAATTTGTTTACCTTCAATAACCTCAATTGCTTGTTGTTAGTGGTTTTTTTTCCAATTATATTTTTAATTCCTGTATTTTTGTTAGTTTGGATGTCAACTTTGGGAAGTGGTTACATTTTAACCTTATTTATTTTTATTTATTTTTATCTTTTTTTATGTTATGTTAGTCACCATACAGTACTTAATTAGTATTGCATGGAACACTCAGTATTATACACAATGAATCGTGGGACACTACATCAATAACCTTACTCATTTTTAAAAATACACTGATTTTTCCATCTCATGGGTGGAAAAAAGATATGTAAGGTCATGAAAGGAAGCCCTGCATGTTTTCACTGAGGGAAGAGAATATAGTACCTTCTGTGTGCTAACAGATTATCTTAGTAGTTGTCCATTCCATTCTAATTTTACTGACTATAAAGCCCTTTATGGGAAGTTCACTTGTGAAAAGTGGAAATATAAAGTCAGAGGAAACGAAGCTTAAACAATTCTTAAACTATGCACCTGACTTCCTTTACCTTCTCATAGCTCGTGTTCTTTTGTGCTGTATGTCCATGTGTAGAAACACTTATCCAGTTAATGTAGTATTAGATCTCAAATAGCTTCCTTGGAGAATCCAATGCTCCATTCAGAGAATGTGAACAAGATCAATTATATCTCTGCAGCTATTCAGAGGATAGCAAAGCCTGGACTCCAGGTAGCACTCGCTCTGGGAAACCAGATGGAAAAGCAGTGTTTGTTCTGATACTTCAGAAAGCAGCACTTTGTAATAAAACAAGTTTAGCTCCATAACTCATGGTCTTAACCATCTCTTCTCCATTCATTTCTCTAAAAGAAATTCTTGTCTAAAAGGTTTGGTTTTTTTTTAGGTAAGTTTTATGCAACTACCCATTGTGTGGATTTGCATGTATATTTTAGTATAAACAGATTTGATCATGTTATACACACTTTCATGTTTCTTGTAATAATACATAGTGGAGCTGTTTTCAAATCAGCACAGAAAGATCTAATTCATTCGTATAACAACTTTATAGTATGCCATAATGTGCACACTATCTTAATTCATTTACCCAGTCCTGTCTTGATGGACACTTTTGTTGTTTCCAATTATTTTTATTGTAAACAGTGCTATGGTAAACATCCTTGCTCATACTCTTGGCAGTTGCAGTGATGTCCATTGGGGAAATCCCTTGCAGTGAAATTTATACATCAATATGGTGCATGCATTTAGAATTTTGGTGAATGGTCTCAAATCGCCCATTAGGGAGTTTGTTCCAATTTGCATTTCCTTGAACAGAAACTTTCTCCCACATGACTTTATGCTGAGCAGTGTCAAAGTTTTTAAGTTTAAAAAATGATACTTCAGTATTATTTTGACTGACATTGCTTTAATTTTGAGTGAAGCTAAGCATTTCCATATTGACCACTTGAAATCTTTTTTTGTAATTTGCTTATTCATATCTGTGGTCCATTGTATTTATATTAAATTGAATGTATTGTCATATGTGTTATAAACATTTTTTTTCCTAGTTAACTTTTGTTTAACTAACTATTTGTAAACTTTGTTTACAAATATTTTTACCTTGTATAAATTTTTTATCAATTTATTTATAGTCTTTGGGCTTTGTCTTGCTTATGAAGACCATTTTAGAATAAAAAATAAAGACTATTTTATCCATAACTTCCTCCAGCCCTTTTTAAATTTAATTTCAGTTTTATTATTAAATCTTTGATCTGTCTGGAATTTATTCCATGTAGTAATGAACCCATCATCTTTTTCTGAATATTCCATTTCTTCTGTTGATTTTAGATTTTGATATAACACAGAATTCACATATTTGCCTGAATCAATTTTTGGACTTTCTCATGTTTTCATTGATCTTACTATTTCCTCTCTGGTATCAAACTGTTTTCTTACTCTGTTACTATAATATTTTTAATACCTGATTATTCTTTAATTTTAGAATTTTTCCTGAATAAATATACAGATTTACAATAATCTTTAGAATTTTTCCTGAATAAATACACAGGTTTACTTTTCAGGGTGAACTTGAGTATAACCTCCAAGAAATCATTTTCATGTTTTAGTCGAGTTAGTGCCTTGATTAAGTTAGTGAGAACTGGCATTTTTACCAAGTCAAGTTTTCCCATCTAAAAATCAAAGCATGTCATTTCATTTCTTGAGTATATTCATGTAAATATATGTATAATGCCCTTGAATTCTGAGGTTAAATTGTACTTAGTTGTGGTGTATTATTTTAATGCATTGGTGTTTTCTAAAGTTCTTTACCATTTGGATTGATATTCATAAGAGAGATTTCTATGTTATATTCTGTTTTCTGCTTCTTTATCAGGTTTTAACATCAGTGCTATTTCCCTGCTTCTGTAAGATTAGTTTTGAGGCTTTCCTTCTATTTCTGTGCTCTAGGGCCTTTAATAGTATTAGAATTAATTTGTCTTTAAAAGTTTGAAAGCCCAGATTTTGGATAGCTTTTAAATTTTCTTCCATTGCTTTTATTATTTTATAACTTTCAACACTTCTAGGATAAATGTTATAACATATTTTCTATAAAACCATCCATCCCAAACAGTTTTTTAAATGGTATATATTGAATTTTACAAAGTACTCTTTTCTGATTACTTTAAACTGTGATATATTTCTGAACATTTTCTTTTTTTTTTTACATCACTAATTTTGAGTCTTTGTGCTTGTGCTGTTGAACTTGTGTGCAACTATCTATCTCCTTTTATTTAAAGGCTAGACAGTAAATATTTAAGCCTGTGGACATATGGTATCTGTCACAATTACTCAACTGTAGCTTAAAAGCAGTCATAGACAATCTGTAAACAAATTAATATGGCCGTGTTCCAATAAAACTTTATGTACAAAACAGACAGTTGGCACATAGTTTGCCAACTCCCGTTCTTTGCCAGCAATAGCCATTGGTGATTTTTGTTTAATTTTTTCTTTTAAAATAAGAGGTTTTGTGTTTACTTATCCATTTCACAAATTTTATTTATTTTTTTCCATTTCACAAATTTTAAATCATCAGATTCTGTTTTAACTTCGTTAGGGTATCTACTTTTTCTTTGTTTTTCTTTGATTTTGTTATACTTTCATTCTGGGATAGCCGGGTGATTGATATTAAGGAGGGCACATGCTGTGATGAGCACTGGGTGTTATATGCAACTAATGAATCCTTGAACACTACATCAGAAACTAGTGTTCCACTGTATGCTGGCTAACTGAACATAATAAAAACTAAATAATGAAAAACAAAACAATAACTCTTGAGTTAGATGTTAATTTACTTACTATATTCTTAGTGAAATATTTTAGGTATGATATTTTTCTGAGAGCATGCATTTACTCTGTTCTGTAAGTTTAATGTGTGATATTTCCATTATTTTTTAGACTTACACAATTTTAGTTTTTATTTTTCCTGCATTGTATAAGAAAGTCAAGATAAGAAAGATACGTCTATAAAGTTGTAGGTGTGTGTTAGTTTAGAATGATTAATTATTTTATTCAGATGTTTTACACCTAGTTCGGTCTACTGTCACATCTCTCTTGGAACACTGTGCTAGAGTAATAAACCTAACTGGTCTCCCCTCTTTCTCTGCGCAGAAACCTGCAGTGCTTTTCAACTTTATTCAGAGTAAAAGCCAAAATCTTTATAATGGGTGTCCTCAAACTCATGTCCCAAACTGAATCTCCTGCCCAACTTCCAAGGCACAAGCATTGGCTCTCCTGGTCCTCTTTTCCCTGTCATATATTTAGTGCATCAAGGCACGCGTGGATAAACTAGAAACAGTCCTAATTCTTTCCTTCCCTTCATACCTCCCTTCCCAGGCAGTCACCCAGGCTTCCTTACCGTATAGCCTACTCTCACCTTGACTTTATGTGGTATCTCTCTTTCCTGCCTCCATCTTCTCACTGGGGCTATTGATAGTCCCATAGCTGCTCATCCAGCCTCCAGTCTTAGCACAACTGTGAAGTTACCTCTCTAAACGACAGATCTGATACTGCTTAAGAACTTTAAGTGGCCCTTTCCACCTGTGCTTGGGACCATCTAAAGCCTGACTTAATCCTCCTTTCTAGCCCCTAGTCTTCCCTTCAAGCATCATTGTCTTGCGTTCACCCAATACTGAACACAATGCTCAGACACACTGTATTCTTTGCTAGTTCCGGCCTTTATGCTTGTTAATCCTGCTGCCTACTGTCCCTCACTTAACAGTATATCACTTGTCCTTCAACACCCACATTTCACATTTTCTGTAAAGACTTCTTTGATGAGACTAGCAGATCATTGATTCATTGGTTCCAAAAATGGGCAGTAAGTACTAGCTATGCAGAAAGTACTCTGCCAGGTGCTAGTGGAACAAACAAAAACCACAGTACCATCCCTCCCCCCATTTCAGCTTTGTCCATTTACCTTTATTAGAAACACACCATGTTATATGCAAACAATGAATCATGGAACACTAGATGAAAAACCAATGAAGTACTGTATGGTGACTAACAGAACATAATAAATATATTTTATAGAAGTCTTTCTTTCCATTCTGCAAATTACTCAAAGCTCAGATTTTGTCTTCAATTTCTGTGTATTTCTAGGATATAGTATATGATAAACAGCTGTTTCTTATTTAAATTACCCTCTCTTTGGCCCTATATTTATAGTGCCTTTTTTTGTCACTGTCATGTTTTCTAAATTTGTTAGAAGATACTTTTCTTAGGAGTGTAAATAATTTAGCATAATAATGAATGCAAAGTTGTGTAGTACTAAATAGAATTATATGGTCAAATTATACAGCTATCTTGTACATAGATGATAAAAATAATCAGTCCAGGTATCTTCCTGTTAAGGAACTGTGTTCTTTAAACTTTTGTGTACATCAGAATGACTTGAGGAGCTGATTAGAAATGTATATCTAAGAACATGAGAGCATGTTTCACATCATTAGTCATTAGGAAAAATGCAGATTAAAGCCACAATGGGATGCCACTACTTACCTCTTACAATGACTAAAATAAAGAATAATGACAATCTCAAGTGCAGACATTCATGTGCTGTAATTTGAATTCTGATATATTGGTGATGAAAATGCATATGGTACAGCCACTCTGAACATAGTCTGGCAGTTTTCATAAAGTTAAAAATGTATTTACCATATGACCCAGCAATTACATTCCTGGTATCTACTTTAGAGAAATTAAAATATATTCTCTTATACACACACACACACACAGAAACTTTACATGGATATCCATAGAGGCTCTAGTCATAATTTCCCAGAGTGGAAACAACTGCAACATCCTTCAGTGGGTGATTGAATTAACAATATATCCTTCCACACCATAGAATTCTACTGAGCAATAAAAAAGAATGAACTATCAATACACCTTGGGTAAGCCTCAGAGGCATCAAACTGAGTAAAAGAAACTAGCCTCAAAGGCTTATATACTATTTTATTCCATTTCTATCACAGTCATGAGGTCATGAAACTGTAAGGTTGGAGAACAGGTCATTGATTGCCAGGGGTTGTGGGTGGGGAGGGTTTAACTCTAAAGGAATAACACAAGGGAATTTTGGGGGGTAAAGGAACTGTTCCGTATCCTGATTATGGTGGTCATTACACAAATTGAACATATGTTAAAATTCATAGAACCAAACACCAAAAATGGAAAAAAGTAAAAATTTTTATATGATTTTTTTTAAAAGAAGATTTTTTAAAGTGCTGATCTCTGGGCCTGATTCCTAAGGATTCTAGTTTATTTGTACTATGAGTGAGCCTAGACCACAAGTGGCAGACGCAGATTCAAAGAAAGTTAAGAATGAGCAACCCAGACTTATTTTAGGATTGTTGTCACTTCAGGTCTCTGAAGTAAACCAATTAAGAAGCAATGAACAGGATATTGGCGAGAATAGAGACAAAAGAGAAATGACCCCTGGGGCCGCTATATTCCTCACAGAGACCAGAGGGATTACCCAGATGGTGGTCCGGAAGCTGGTTGAACACACTTGGTCAGAGTGGGAGGTACTATGACAGTACTCCAGTATCCACCTGCTGCATTGCAGAAGTATTCTTCCCCACAGTTAAATATTTCCTGCATTCAGCTTCATGTTGTCATTGGTGCCACAAACCAAGTCCTTCCCCAATTGGAGCTTGACTAAGGCATCAGTAACAAATGGCAATCCAAGCAGTATAATTTGTACAGAGTTTACCTTCCAAACAATATTTTGTTTTATTCTTTTAGCTCTGAGTGTCTATTCATGATTATGAGAGAAGAAACTGAATAGGTGAAATGTTTCTCCTCTCCTTACCCTTGGCCCATGGAGGAACTCTCTTATATCCTAGTAAATACTCGCCAATGGACTTTATGCCAACTCATCCCATATTCATAAGAGCTGCTTTTAGAGAAGATAGATAACAACTCTTGTCTGAAAAGATGAAAGTTAATATGACCCAAGTACAGTTAATCATAAGGTCTATGCGTAAAATGATTTCTAACAGGCTGATCATACTGCACAAAAGTAAAACAGGAATATACTGCCCATCAACTTGAAGAAGAAGGCCTTTTTGGTTTATGTGTATTTTGTTCAGGACCCTGAAAGGCTTAAAATGTGTAAGTTGTTATTTACTTGGATGGCCACTAGATGGAGTGGTTTCTTAAAGTATTTTGGTTTTATATACGCTGCAGATTTCATGGAGAACTGTTTTCTTAGATCATTTCCTTAGTTAACTATTATTAACTGAGAAGTTTAAAATTTTAAGTGACTTTAGGGATAGTCAATGTGAAAAAGTCTGTTCTAGAACCCCAGACCCTTGAAGCCCCCCTACCTGCAAGTGTAGTGCCCCTTACAAAAAAACTATGGAAAACTCTTTCAAAAGAAACTATTGAAATGTTAATAATGAAATTTTTAGAGCAATAGCAGGCAACACAGGACATGATGCCCAAACAGGAGCTTTTTTTTTATGGGCTTTTTAAAGATTTATTTATTTTAGAGACAGAGGGAGAGTGTGCATGAGGCGGGGTGGGGCGGGGGGCATGCAGAGGAGAGAGAATCTCAGGCAGACTCCCTGATGAGCACAGAGCCCACTGTGGGGCTCGATGGATCCCACAACCAAGAAATCTCAACCTGAGCTGAAATCAAGAGTCGGATGCTTAACTGACTGAGCCACCCAGGCACCCAAACAGGAGCTTTGACTACCTAAATACTTCATTATGTTAATCTAAAGTCTTTAATTTTGCAGAGAGATTTTCTCCATTGTACAGTGAGTCTCAGTGAATTTTTTAAGATACTCTGCTGTAGCACTTCTATGGATTGCAGATAAGTCGATCACATCCCACATCTTGAGCTCAGGCCAGGTCAAAGAACAGACACCAGAAGTAAAGTTAATATATTCAGGGCATTGTAAAGTGGAGAATTAAGACAGATAGATGGTCAGTGCTGGTCAGAAATCACCAAGAACGCACCTCTAGGTGAACGCAGTTAGATTTATTGGGCCATTGCAATGAGGAAGAGTGCACACACTGGGGGATCATGGGCATCTCAGTAAGAGGGGAGAAAAGTCTTCCAGGAAATATGTTGTGTATAGAGAATGTAAAGACTTTGGTGGAGTGGATGTGGACTTGTCAGAAAAGGGACTTAGAGAAAAAGTCTACTCTAGTAGCTGACATTGGTTCGTGAGGTTAGGGAATGAGAATAATTTCTGTAGACTCTTGCATTGTAAGAACTGTGGCCTTTACTCTGAATGAGTTGGGAGCAATTTAGATTTATGCTTCTGCTTTTTTTATATTTATGCTTTTTTTAATAGTATTTTTGGAAGAATAGGAAACAAGTGATAATGATTGGTTGGAAGTCTGAGTGAAAGAGACAGTTGCTTTTAACTTCATTCCTCTTGAATTTTGTGTCATGTTGGAGATTACCTATGTTTTAAGATAGGTAGAATAAAATTTTTATTATTTGATACAGAATATTATATATCAAGACTTAGTAAGACCTTAAAACATGAATAATTTTATGTTTTCTTTGATAAAGTCTTTGAACAAAAATGCTAAATAACAATTACTTGTAAATGCTAAGTAATACTGTTTTATGTTTTTTTGCTATCTACTCTAGGTGCAGAAGTCAAGAAATAAGCAAGTACGAGAATTATTTCCAGATGGTTTTAGTATTCATCATGCAGGAATGCTTCGGCAGGATAGGAATTTGGTTGAAAACCTGTTTTCTAATGGACATATCAAAGTTCTAGTCTGTACAGCAACGCTCGCCTGGGGTGTCAATCTTCCTGCTCATGCTGTTATTATTAAGGTAATAGCTTACCTTACATGGATTTGTGTGTGTCTTAAACCTGGGGATTGGTTTGTTTAGAAAAGTACTGCGATTTGGCTGTTTCATTGACCTCTAATGCTATTCATATAAGTTCAGAATTATTTTCTCCCAAAAAAATCTAGTTTATATTGTGAAAGTTTAACTCTATCACAGATGATGAAAGGATTAGTTAAAGTACACTTTTGAGATCTTGCCATATTTGCCTAATTTCAGTATTCAGTTCATCAGGATTATATTTGTGTGTGTTTATGTAAATTCTTATTAACTTTTCCTCATCTAGGGAACACAAATATATGCTGCAAAAAGAGGCTCCTTTGTTGACCTTGGAATTTTAGATGTCATGCAGATATTTGGTCGAGCTGGAAGACCACAATTTGACAGATTTGGGGAAGGAATCATCATAACAACACATGACAAACTCAGCCATTACCTCACTTTGCTCACTCAGCAAAACCCAATTGAGAGTCAGTTTCTGGAAAGCCTTGCAGATAACCTAAATGCAGAGGTAAGATCCAGTGAATAAAAGATTGGAATAAAATCATTAGCTGAAAGAATGACCAAATAAATACAAGGTTGAATTGGTTGCAGTTCTGTAGTATTTGGAAAGACAGCTTATGCCATTCCACAGTCATAAGGCACAACAGGCTGAATGGCAATATCATTGGTTAATTCAGAACAGTATAGGATGAAGGCGATCACAATAAGAACTCATTGCTGAAAGAGTGTGCTTTTAAACTCTGTGAGGTTTTGTTCTAGGCCAGAAATCTAACCCAAACTATACAGACTAGAGAAACAAATAGCTGTAACCACCACTGTATTTGTATTACACTTTTATAAAGTTTTTCTAAGATTTATAAAGCTTTTTTATGTTAGGTCATTTGATTAAACTTGTTATATAGAATATAATTGCTTAAATTGAGCTACAGTATTATATAATTTGTTTCCTGTGTGTATATGCATTTTGTGCTAAGATTTAAATAGCAGACTCTGGAAGTCTAGGTAACATATTAATTGGTAAAGAGGATAAACATTCTTAATTTAAGAGTCTGTGTGTCAGTCATTCAAATGAAGTTTGGCTGTTTTCATGACATTTTTAATTATTGCCCTAGCATTCAACACTTTTCCTTCTCTGTCCTTTCTTTTCTTTAAAATAGACTCAAAAAATTTTTTTAAAGTAGATGGGATATAAATGTTAAATACATGATTAAATAAATGAAAGTTAAGTAGACAAATAAATGAAGAAACATTTGCAATCAAATATTACTTGTTGTATACAAGTCTTATATCACATACTTCTTAAAAAGCTTGTAAAATTTCACTTACATTCTGTTCAGTATTTATAATTCTTTTTAGAGGATCCAAAGCACATTTACTATGCAGTCTCCTCTGTTAAAGAGCAGGTAGTCCAAACAGGGAGCAAAAACTACAAAAACACAGTGTAATGATGTTGGAAAGTGATAATTTCTATAGAACGATTCAGTGGAAGGGAGAAAACATTTTTGGTCACAGGCTATTAGGAAAGGCTTTATTCATGAAGACAGCAAACTTGATCTGGGATCAGAAGATTAGAGATTTGGAAGATTTGGTTAGAAGAAGACATGAAAGATGCTGCTCTCTAGGAGTATAATTATAAGAAAATAAAAAAGATTAGGAAATAAATTTTGACTCTAAAGAAAATGTTATTATAGCTCAATTTCAGTCCCCATCACTTGCTACGTTTGCATGGTTTTAATAATTAGGTCTGTGGTCTTGGATCTACAGTATCTCTGATAGAATAGTCTATTGTACAATGGTGGTAATAGTAGTAGTGGACTAAGGACCTTCCAGATGCCCTGCAACATAGATATAATTTCCTCGGAGAGGTATGTGACTGACCTAAATGTCCTCCAGCTACTAATTGTTGGAACTAATATTCAAACTCAGGTATATTTAACTACATATCTTGTATTTATAGCCTAGATTTATGTTGCCTTATATAGAGTGTTGTAAGTTAAAGGTGAATACATTTCTCTATGTTGATACCTACCATTTACCTTCTTCTAAGACCAGGACTAATTTTCCAAAATGGTAGTCATAACTTCTCTGCTTACAATAAAAAGAAAGGTTCCCTTTTGTGCAGTTTTTCTAGAAAACTATATCAAGGAATACTGTCTTCATAAACTTATAATTACATCCTTGATAGCGTTTTATAAATGGTACAGTAAACTCAGGGTGGTGATGTTATTATGCAGAAGACACAAGATAGTATCTTGTCCTCAAGGAAGTCCTTTTTATAGGCTGTAAAACATTATCAACGAAACTATTCGGTCAAGACCTGAAAAATTAAAAATAAGTTGTAGTCCCTAGATTTACCTCATATTCATAAAGTACTTATTAGGTAAGTCACATTCAGAAATGCCAACTAACTATAACTGTAATTCCATTTAATGCCATAAAAGGCATTCAAATAATGAAATATATACGTTGAAATTTTTAGCTAATATAGTGAGGTACAGACCATTGCTAAAACTTTTTTCTCATATTTTGGTCTACTTAGAATAGCTCCCAATTAAAGTAAATTTTCTTGTTAAGGATACAAACCCCCTTAAATTATAGTTGAGTATGAAATTAAATTTCATAATCTGTGGAAATCAAGTGTGAAATTAGTTTATAAGACGAATGTGTGCTATGTTCTTAAAGTAATGGAATTTTAAGTCTTTAGACTCCCCAAATCTTTGCAAAACTATTCAGTGGCAGTGATCAACATAAAGGTCATGTTAGATTAGGAATACTGCCTCCGCTAATATCTTTTATAACATGAATATCTGTCCTGACCATTAGTTTAGAAGAACTGAAGAAAGTATTGTATTAAATAATAATTTTAATACAAACATTTTATGAGACAGATTTGCTGATTGATACCTAATGGGGCTGATTCTCTAATGCTAATGCCAAAAGGTCATAAGTCCCAACCCTGTAAAGCCACTTAATTTTGCCCGGAGAGAAACACTGAAGCATGTTTGAGGCTTATTAAAATCTCTTCAGCAGACATTACTGGGTACCTACTCTGTGTTAGCCCCTTGTAGTATATACTGTAAAATATGTTAATCTTTCTGTAGCCATACACATATTCTATATGGAATTTTTCTTGTCTCTGCAGGACATATAATAAACACCTTGTCTTTGGATTTAAGGCTTCCATAGTCTGACCAACCTTCCCAATGCTGGTTCTGGTTACTCTCCAACACATGTCATCTGCCCGAGACAGGCTCTCATTCTACTCACTTCACCTATAAAGTCCCTGTTTTCCCATTTATAAAATAAGGACAATCTCACTGGATCGTTGTGAAAATTTAATAAGTGCCTGTACCAAGCTGATATTTAGCAAACAATGAGTATCACTTACCATTATCTGATAGTTCCTTGAGTCTCAGCCCTATTTATACTTCCTGCCAACCTACAAATCCTAGCTGAATAAATAAATGAATTTTTTCATATATTTATTAACAGATACACACATACACATACACTCATGATTATTTATTTCATTTTTATATGATTTTATCCAGTTTAAGAAAACACACACACACAAGTAAGCAATTAAGATAATCTTAAAGACTAAAGTTTAAATAGGTAAATTAGATATAAAGTGATACTTTGAGTCTCCTAAAATTACCAAATTTGGTGTGGATTTTTTTTCTTAACAGAACATAAAACTCTTATACTATCTATTTGATGGCATTTTTATAAGTTCGTATGTTAGGTGTTTTTAATTAAAATCATTTTTGAGTATTATATACTAGGGACTGTGGCTGGTGATTTCATGTGTGTTATCTTAATTAGTTACATGTGTCCCACCAGCATGACTAGACAACTTCTTGAGACCAGGGGTCACGCTCTAATTATTCCCATATCCAATGTGCTTTATGTAATACTGACTAGTTATTGACTTACTATTTGATTATTGAGATGAACAGATATGCTGCAAAGAGATTTGAAAAATACTTGTTTTTATTATAAAAGGTTCCTGTACTAAGTAGCCAGTAGGTGACAGCAGATATTTACAAGTAAATTTTTGTCTTTGTCACTAGGTGGCATTCAAAGATTAATCTAGAGATATGATGTACCATCATGAATTTACATCCATTTTTCAGGGTAGCCTGTTAGTTTCCTTTGGTGAACATTTAGAAGACTCGAATGACTTGATCCACTCTCCGATACCTGCTTCCTCCTTTCCTTTATCTTATCATTAGTAGCAATAGGTATTTATTAATGTTTATTTACTGACTCTGATTTTGAAAATAATAGCAAGCTATTTTATCCTTTATAAAATTTTCTACTCTTAGGAGTCATGTGATAGGATTTTAAAATTCCTATAGGTCATAAGGGAATCCATGCAGTTTTCACTGTCAAATAATAGAATCACAAATGGGAGACACTATCAGATTTTTAGCTGTTATCATCATTAAACTAGTTTTCTTTATGTCAAGAAGCTAGGAAATGTTGTTAACTGTCTCATTTTTAAATATTTGGGAAGTGTGGTACAACTCCCTTATTAGTTATATTTTAGTATTGTTATTCTTCATTTTGTAGAAAGTTTTACAGTTCACATTTTAGGAAATGTATATATTTTCCTATATTGTGGATGACTTAGTCATTTGTAAGTACATTAGTGTAAATTTATGAATTTATGTAATTATGGAAATCTAATTGACATATAACATTATGTAAGTTTAAGGTTTACAATGCAATGGTTTGATATATGTATATAGTTATATAGTAACAATAAAGTTAGTAAATATATTCACTTCACATAATAACAATTTTGTTGTTTTCATGAGAACATTAAAGCTCTACTCCCACAGCAACTTTCAAGTATACAATACAGTATTATTAACTATAGTTACATCCTGTACAATAGATACCCGCAACTTACTCATCTTTACCTGAAAGTTTGTACCTTTGACCAACATCTCCCCAGTTTCTCCACCCCCAACTCCTGGCAACCACCATTCTACTCTGTTTCTATGAGTTTGATGTTTTCAGAATCCATGTGTGAGTCCCTATAGGATTTGTCTTTCTCTGACTTATTTTAAGTTCATGTAAATTTAAAGTGAATAGTCAAAATCTGCCTTATCATTTTTTATTTTTGGCGATTTCTCTTTTTTAATAATGAATAATACAATGTAACAGCATAATGATATTTTATATGTTGCTAGATATCATCTTCAACTAACTAAAGATAGCTAAGCATCCACATTTATTTCACAAAATTATTTATACAGAATTAAAAATTATAGGAGTAAAACAAACATAAAAGTTTTATTTTCTTTAATATTCAGTGCTAAAATGAGTTTATTCTTCCTTTCTTTCTCCTAATATATATAATGATTTAGATAGAAAACATCTCTCCTCCTGTGATTTAAGTATTAAGAAATTTAGTTTATTTCAGACAGATGTTCAGGAAAAATTATACAACTGTGAAGTTTAACAACTTGAATGATTTTTTTAATTATGAAACACTAAGTAAATAATTACCTATAGATCTAGTAGCTAAAGAAAAGTATTTTTAAGGAAACTTCTCATTGTAACTTTGTTTCAATATCATTTTCTAATAATTCCTTTCTCTTTATTACAGAGATCTTGTATGTTATTATTGTGTTTTTAAATTATTAAACTTTCAGTGCTACATGGAATTAAACTCTATTTAAGGAAAAATAATCAGATGCCATAATATTGAGTAAATTCCATTTTGGAAGATACCATTTCCAAAGTACTGTTCTCAGTTAAATGAGGCAGGAATGATTTTTAATTAATTGGAGAAGTGTCATGTCCAGTAATTACACTTACCTTCTTTTAAATAAAGTATAATGATGTTTTTTAACTTTACTTTTGACAAAATGGAGTTTGATATAATGTTTATATCCAACTTTAATGCATTAGTCTAATTTTTGTTTTATTTTTGACTTGCAGATTGCTCTGGGAACAGTTACTAATGTGGAAGAAGCAGTGAAGTGGATAAGTTACACTTATCTTTATGTACGGATGAGAGCAAATCCATTAGTATATGGCATCAGTCACAAGGCTTATCAGGTAGAAAACTCATTTATTAAAAAAAAAAATCAAACCTTCTTTTTTGGTTTTGTAATCTTTTTATGATATGAGGATAAATATTTGCTACTTATGCCTCATCTGAATAGAGTTAGGTACCTGGAAGAAAAACATAAAGCTTCAGTCTATTTTTAGAAAATAAAAAGGAAAATTAAATTTGCCTCCTATAATTATTTCATTCTATTTATAGCTCTTTTCCCACAGATACTAAAAAGTTAATCTTTATATTGTTATCCATTTATTATTCAGGTACATCTCCATTTGATATTAGTATTTTGCTGTGATTTTTATTTGTTTTATTGTTTTTAAGATTTTATTTATTAGAGAGAGCATGAGCAGGGGGGAGAGGTGGAAGGAGGGTGGGAAAAGCAGGCTCCCCCCTGAGCAGGGAGCCTGATGCAGGACTCGATCCCAGGACCCTGGGATCATGACCTGAACCAAAGGCAGACGTTTAACCGACCAAGCCACCCAGGTGCCCTTTGCTGTGATTTTTAAAAAACTATAATAAATTAAAGTTTTAGAGTAAACCAGGGAGACGTGAGAAAAATTAATAGATCACCTTTAATAATAGACTTTATGTTTTATTAAATATGTTCCTCTTGTCAAGTCCCTCCTAAGCCCTTATTCCTAAATTAAAAGATAATGTTAAGGAGTAATTAGCAGTTTGAAGGCTTGGATCAGTTCCACTGAGCACAGTGACAAAATCAAATGTATATTGTAGTACTTGTTCCTGTGAACTTTCTAGTTATGTGGTCCACATGGCTTACAGATTCTGTTAGATCTTGGCTTTTCTTTAGAACTCTGCTTTATACAATGTAAATGCTCCCTAATTACAGATAAAATCAGTTGTCTAATGAGAACATTATTTCACTATCATCATATGGATATTCAGTAGTGTTAAGTCAAAAGTAGCAAAGTTAAATTGAACTCAGAATTAGTTTTCCTCCACTCACTGTCAACTTAGCTTTTGTATATATTCCATTGTGTTAACAAAGAAGTTGCCAATCTTTTTTGTCATTTTTCTTTTTCCTGTGCTATATATTTGACTATGGGAAAACTGAAACTTAAAGGCTTAGGAGGGAAAAAAAAATCTTGTTACAAATATGGGCTTGTGAAAATAGTCACTGGCACTTTGAAAGTATTCTGAAAGGGTAGAGGAAGGCAAAGCACAACACATAGTTTTATGGGTTATGCCATTGCAAATCTTGGGGCAAAATAAACACATCGATTGATTTTTTTAACTACTAGGTTAATATCAGAAGTCATTTTTGTATAATTTTCTAGCATAAAGTGATTTTTTTTCCTTCTGAGATACAGAGTTTTATTCTCTTCAGAGTTCAGAGACTCTTCTTAATTTTCTTTTTACTTAAATGTTTGTATTTTATTACTCAGTAAGAATTTGTACCCACAAAACTCATGTGAACTAGCACAAATCATGTTATCCAACATATTTTAATGATTTAGAACATATAATGAATAAAATGGTTTTGTAAGATGAACTTGATACCTACAGTATATCATTTAGAGCAAAAATTTAAGACTTTTGTATTTGCTAATGGCTTTTGATTCCATCTTCCCTATATTTGACTTTCCTTTGCCTTATTTTTCTGATTTTAAAATTTACTTTAGCTGTGTTTGGTGTAGAAATAAGCTACCATCAAAATGTAAGTTAGAAGGAATAATAGGAGTATTAATTTATTAATTGGTTTCTAAGGAATTTTTCTATTCCTCTCCCTTCCCTTTAAAGGTTTTATTTATTGCTCCTGACTAGAGCGTGACCTTTAGGACTTGGTGTGTGTGCCTGTATATATGTTTACATTTATGCACATACACACACATCAAAATATTTAAGAATTTTTGTTAATATCATGTGTTAAATGTCCTTTCTGGTCAGAAAGAGGCTATTAGCGGGGCACCTGGGTGGCTCGGTCGTTAAGCGTCTGCCTTGGCTCAGGTCAAGATCCCAGGGTCCTGGGACTGAGCTCCACATTGGGCTCCCTGCTCAGCGGGAAGCCTGCTCCTCCCTCTCCCACTCCCCCTGCTTGTGTTCCCTCTCTTGCTCTGTCTCTCTCTCTCTGTCAAATAAGTAAATAAAATCTTTAATTAAAAAAAAAGAGGCTATTAGGGACACACCTGGGTGGCTCAGTCAGTTAAGCATCTGCCTTCAGCTCAGGTCATGATCCCAGGGTCCTGGGATGGAGTCCCCTATCAGGCTCCTTGCTCAGCGGGAAGCCTGCTTCTCTCTTTGTCTGCCACTCTCCCTTCTTGTGCTCTCTGTCTCTCTCTTTCTGACAAATAAATAAATAAATCTTCAAAAAAAAAGAGGCTATTAATAATTTCAAAACTATTCAAAAATTTCTTGTCAACTTCATCTTACTCTTTGTTTCTATTATTTTTATGGGCAAAATGGGTTTTTCTATCAGCAGTTATGAAAACTGCTAGAACACCAAAGTCATACTCTTGAAAGGATAATTATGCATTTATTTCTTTATATTTTTAACAGAGGAAATCATCCTCATTGTGAATTCTCCAAATAACTGATGAAGTAGGAATACAGCTTGATATTTTAAAATCCCTATTTATTTTAGTGTGGGAGGGAAAAGACAGATTGTTTTACTAATATCTGATTGCTGATCTTTATGGTCTTAAATATTATAAGATGGCCATAAAAGAGTTTTAGATTCTAAAAATATTACTACCTAAAAATATCATAATAAAAATTGACAATCTTAATGAATTTTTAAGGATTACTTTATTTAATGGATTAAAATATTTTCTATTTATGTCCTAAATTTATAAAAATGTACTTCTTTAAAAATTTTCATAAGAAATTTTATTCTAACTAAATATCAACAAAAAATTTTAATTTCCACAAATAGGTATATGTTTGTAAATGATGACTCTCTAAAGAAATATTCAAGTGTTTATATATATATTTTTTCCTACAGATTGACCCGACATTAGCAAAGCATCGAGAACAGTTGGTCATTGAAGTTGGTCGAAAACTAGACAAAGCTCGGATGATTCGTTTTGAAGAGAGAACTGGATATTTTTCCTCAACTGATTTGGGTAGAACCGCCAGCCACTACTATATTAAATACAACACCATTGAGGTATAGTACTGAGTAAACAAATACAATAATATGTTTGTTCTTAAATGTAAATACTTTCTAGACTTCAAAATATAGTACTAATGGAAAATTTAAGAAAGCAACTAATAGAACAAAGTGCATTTAACTTACATGAATTCAATAACATGCTGAATCAACAAAAAAGAAAAATAACACTTTAAATAATAAGGACCCTTTTGCCATCTGTTCAGTGAGTATATCCTAAGCAGTAGGCACACCCAAACCTAAAACATTGAACATGTGGGGGAGACCTATGGAATGAATGCCTGAGTGAGTTTAAGCAGGAGGTGATGGCTTAATGCTATCAGTGATTAAAAGTTGAGAAATTAATTGCAGGTTATTGAGAAATACTGGCTGAGGAAGAGCTAGAAAAGCTACTGCAATTACCAGGTCAACCTAGCTGCACTATTTGGGCAATTTAAGACATTTCAAGGATAATTTAGACTACAGTGTAGCCTTGCTTGTTGCCTTTTAATTAATCTTGGGTAAGAAAAGATGCCACTATAATATTTACATTTTAAGGAGTATATGCATGTCTTTATGTATGTTTACATTCATGTATATATACCTACATATGTTAATGCTTGGGAAAACGTAACAGGGATTACCTGTGAGGAGAGTCTTAAATTCAGAAACCAAGATGGGTTAAAGTATATTTTTACTCTCCTTTTTATAGAGAAAGAGATTGAATTTTTTTTTTCTTATATTCATGTTTGGGATACCTAAATATTTTTTTTTAAGATTTTATTTATTTATTTGACAGAGAGATCACAAGTAGGCAGAGCAGTAGGCAGGGGGGTGGGGGAAGCAGGCTCTCCACTGAGCAGAGAGCCCGATGGGGTCTCGATCCCAGGACCCCAGGATCATGACCTGAGTCAAAGGCAGAGGCTTAACCCACTGAGCCACCCAGGCGCCCCCCTAAATATGTTTTTAAAATGGAAAAGTAATAGAAATCACTAAAGTAAAATGTCTTCAGAAATTGAAATATGAAAACCTAGGCCAGTATAAAATCTAAGTTTTGTACTTATTTAACACATGCCTATGCATTTTACAGGCTTCAGAAAACACCTTTGTGTGCATACTAGCTTTTCCTCATCTTTCCCCAAATAAATCTTGCATTCGTATAGCACTTTAGGTTTCTTCTTTTAACATGTATCATCTCACAAGTATGATCTGATCTTCCTCAACCCAGAACATTGCCCCTAGCTCTCTACTACTTCCATCACTGGCTCAAATGCTTACTTGCACTCCTTTTGTCCACTAAATAACCTTTCTCATTTTACCGCTGGGTAGTATGTTACTGCCAAACTATATCTTACGCCTGTTTGCAGCTCTTTCAAGAACTGTAGCCTTTCTTCAGCTTTGTCTTTGTTCTGTGTGGTCTTTCAGTGATTTTTTTTCTTCCCAGTTTCCTGAATTTGTCTATGCCCTCACTAGTAATATTATGAGGCCTTCACCAGAATCTTCAGGTTGCATAATTTTAGTTATTCCTCTCTGAATTTTATATATGTTCAGCTTAAAGTTGGCAAATGGTACAGATTTCCATATGTCCATGCTGAAAGTGAACCAAGACCGGACTGTTATGCTGAACATTTTTTTAGATATCTAATGTAGGTTTTAATAACTGATTTTATTGATCTTTTTTCTTCTAAAGGTCTTCTCCAGGTAATTATGTTTTAAGAAATTTTTTAGTCTTTGCTGAACTTGATGATGTTTAAAGCAATGATCAAGAAGAGTATACCACAGACATAACTCTGCATTGTCTAGGACTCAACTATTCTTTAAGAATCTGTTATTTTATAGTCACTTTTTAATTGAAAAAATTTCATTGGATCTTCTATTTTAATCAAATATAACACTTACTTTGGTAGACCTTCAATGAATTCTTTGATGCTCACAAAACAGAAAGTGATATTTTTGCTATAGTCTCCAAAGCTGAAGAATTTGATCAAATCAAGGTAAGATTATTTGAAGCTTGAATCAGATGCATTTGGTTTTTATACATTCATTTATAAAAGCTTATAATTATTTGTTATCCCTGTTACAATATAAGCTGTATGGCACTTTGTATTTAGAGTACCAGCAATGTTCTTCCATTTATCAACAGTGTCCACTATCCTAGATTATGATATTATGTCATTCCTGACATTATTCTTTGCTCTCTACTGCAAATCAAATATAATTTAAATAGGTTTTGCAATAATGAAACTAGCAGGGAATATAGTATGTAGATTTTGGTTTATTTGCAATATAAGGTTCACTGAAGAAAATATAAAGGACATGCATGATTCAAACTTAGATATGAGTATTTCTGTACTGGTATTATAATTTAATCTTATTAACAGTGAAAACTTTAATACTGTGAATCATAGTACTTCACAGCTTTAAGCTATGAATGTGTTATACCATATAAAAATATATGACTGTAATGAATGCATTTGAAGATAATTCAAGTTTGCCCTAATCCATTTGGGCAGAGGTTTTACTCTGGTCAAATAAAATATGAAATCTCATCAACTGAAGGATGGGGAGGTCAGAAGATTTAATTTTTGTGGCATATCAAATTTTTATATGTCAATGGCAACTTTAATATTGGTGATGAATAATAAAATGTAATTGTATCAGCCTCAAGATAGTTTCTTATTGTATTTTATTAGCTACCTGTGAAAAATTACTATTAGTGTACAAAAGAAAAATGTTGAAAAATGGAAGCCTTAAAAAAACATGCAATGTGTAGTTTCAATATGAAAAATTTCAATAAATCAGCCCAAATAATCTTATTAAAACATTGACTCTTCCAGGTCAGAGAAGAGGAAATAGAGGAGCTAGATGCCTTATTAAACAATTTCTGTGAACTCGCAGCTCCTGGAGGTGTAGAGAATAGTTACGGGAAAATAAACATCCTACTTCAAACTTATATCAGCCGAGGAGAGATGGACAGTTTCTCCCTTATATCAGATTCTGCATATGTTGCACAGGTAAGAATATTACTCCCTTCCTGTTTTTTCTTCCTTGTTTACTTTTAGAGACTCCAGATATTCATTCATGCTCTACTGTGAATGCATTGCATTGTGACATGCTACCATATTACCGTTTTATTGCAGAACTGGTTCTGTTTAATTTGCACATCTTTTATGCCCTCTGTGCTATTAGATCAGAAATGGAGGTGGGATTTGGTGGTTGGTTTGGTTCTTTTTGATGTTGCTGTTGTTTTCATTTTAGAGTTTAAAGACACCAACATTTGTTTTTTTCTGCTTTACTCAATAAAGTTCATTTCTTTTACTTACAAAGGACAATATTACAAGAATATTGCAAGCAGAGTAAAAGATTGTGGAACCTTTGTAACTCACCCCAAATGTTAGAAATAGAAACAGGTTTTTTTTTTACCATTAAATAAGACTTCATTGCAGTACCTCAAACCATATTTTCAGTCTGATAAGTCTCTGAAAAAAAAAAAAAGGTAATCTTTCTTCCCTACCAATGATACTTAAAAATTGAGAACTGAAAGAAAATCATTCCCTAAATTTCAGGTCATTAAGTGTGTAAGATTTTTTTTAAATACTGTAGTATAAAAGTTTATAGTATTTATGTTTTTATATTCAAGCCCTCATGTGAAGTAAAGCAGGTTATTTTTTGCAGTATTTGCCTTTCAAGTGAGGCTTCCCTTCTAGACATGTTTTAAAAAATTACTTTTTACTTATCAAGAATACCTTTTTCAAGAGAGAGAGGCAAACCGTGAAACAGACTCTTAGCTATGGAGAACAAACTGATGATCACCAGAGGGATGGTGGGTGGGGGATGGATGAAATAGGTAAAGGGGATTAAGGAGTGTATTTGTCATGATGAACACCGGCTGATGTATGGAAGTGCTGAATCACTATATTGTACACCTGAAAATAATATAACACTGTATGTTAACTATACTTTAATTAAAAGAAAAAAAAGAAAAATTAAAAAGAATCCCTTTTCATCATTTTTCATTGAGTAGTGCCTCCTCCTCTAAGTTAAAGAGAAATAAAAGCTTAATCTTATTTTAAATATAGAGACTATTCTGCCATGTATCTTATGTTGGTAATTTTGTTCAAAGACTTTATGTAGAAAAAGTATGTCTGTGTTAAATAAATTATTATTAACAGCCATGAATATTCAGGAGTGCTTTGAAATAACTGTAAATGTGAAATATTGGCAAACATGAATCAAGATATATTGGTAAGCAATTTGAATGAATTCAGTAATTTAATCAAGGTAACCAAGGAATCAGGTGATGATTTTATATACTATATAAACTAACTATGGCTGTGGTGGAAAAAAATAATTTTTTTTTGCGTTTCTTAGAACACATATATTTCCTGTGATAGAAAATTTATATACAATTTATAATCTCTAAACCCTGTGACTTATATAGGAACCATTGTTTCTAACTTATTTTATCTGTTCTTCTGAAAAATTAGGTTGTCATTTTACATTTTCTAATGATTTTATATTGAAATAGTTAATGGCTTAACTAAAAGTTAAAGCTTTTCTGGGTTTTGGATGAATAATCTGGCTACATTTCTGTTTGATTCAAGTTTATGATGATGTTATCAAAGACTGACATTTGAATTGCTTTACATTATAAAACTTAGGGTTTCTTTATGATTGTCGCCCAGAAAGCTGGTCTCAGAAAATTAAGGTTATATCTCAAAGCATTCTGGTTTTTCTTAAATAGCTATTGTGGGTCTATCATCCTTGAATGCATTAAATAAATTATTGTTGAGTTCATATTTTAAACATAAGCCACCAACAGTTCCACAACCACCCTCTCAGCTCTGTAAAATAGTCATCCCTTCTATATTTCTAAAATTTGATTGTCTCAGACCCTGAGATAAATCATTAACTCAAATATTCTATAATTTTATAAAGCCTCTATTTAGCTTCTCTAAACTGCATATATTAGAGACTTTGATCATTCTTCCCAATTTACATCATTTCAGATTAAAATGCCTGCCTATATCTCACATGGGATTTCTCCTTCCATTTCTTTTAGCTTTCAGGGAACAACTATAGTTTCAGACATAGAAAAATATCATACTTTCAAACTCAGTTGGGAAAATTAGCCTGGTGTCTTCTTACAAGAGCAGCTAGGAATGATGTCGGAAGAAGACCAGTTTGGTAGATACAGTAATCAAAATGTTCATTTTGTTTTTCATTCTCTGGGTCTAATAAGAGTCATCCTGTAATTTTTATTGGGTATCAGAACTGTCCTCATACTTCTAAATACCATTTTTGTTCTTGAATTTCTAATACTGTAAAAAAAAAAGTAGTCAAATTTGTCGAGACAAATACATATTTTATATAAAATGGAAAACCAAAGCCCTTAACTCTTATGATCACTTTTTACCTTGTAATTTCAAGCCATATCACCTATTTGCTATTAAAATCTTCACTTTTTTCATCTCTTTTTTATGATTTTGACCAGATTTTAACATTCTTCATTTTCAAATAGAGATGTTGTTCAAGATTATGAGGTTATCTCCCAACTTCATGACTTTAAAAAAAGATTTTTTTTTTTTAAAGATTTTATTTATTTATTTCACAGAGGGAGAGAGATCACAAGGAGGCAGAGAGGCAAGCAGAGAGAGAGAGGAGGAAGCAGGCTCCCCGCTGAGCAGAGAGCCCGATGCGGGCCTCGATCCCAGGACCCTGAGATCATGACCTGAGCCGAAAGCAGAGGCATTAACCCACTGAGCCACCCAGGTGCCCTTAAAAAAAGATTTTCAGTAAAATAACCTGCAAAAGTTAGTGATAGAGGGAAGGAGGCAAAACAGAAGGAAACTAACTGTAGAGATGTTAAAAGGGCTTCAATCCTTGTAACTTTCTATATGTCTATTAATGATGTTTTCCTGACCACCAAATTTACAACCTTGGGGTTAAACTGGACTTGTTTATACCTGGCTTTTAATAGATACTCTGACACCAACTATCTGTGTGATCTTGGTCAAATTATTAACCTCACCAACCTCTGTCATCTTCATGTATATAATTATAATAACAAGACCAATTGAATCCAGTTGCCATAAAGATTAAAGGAGATAACATACAGATTAATGAGATACATAAAGCAGTTAAGGTGTTGGCTTGGTTTGTAGAGAGCCCTTAATACAGGTAGCTGAACTCATCAGGATTTCCTTTATCGCTCTTCTCACACTAATTTTTCTTTCTGATTGGATCCCAAAGTCCTCTTTATTTCTCTAAGTAGACTTTTAATCATTCGACTATATGGGTATCCTCAAGGGTATCCTCAGCTGTATCTTATATTCTAGATGGCCTCAACAGCCTTGTAAGTCTTACGCATACCTTTTATCTCTTCCTCCTTCATTCCTGGTTAGGGGGCATAGGGTGGAGCCTCCAAAGAACTTGGATATGAGGCTACCATCTGAGATTTAATAAGATAACATCCACCTATGAAAGATGTGATTATTCTTATGTAGAACTAATAAAGATAATTAGGGTAATATGAGAATAGATGTTGCCCACAATTAAAGGCTGCAATTTGGCATACTTCTTTTAAAACTGAGTGTGAAAAAAAACCAAAATAACAACTGAGTGTGAATGACAAATTTGACAAACTTAAAAGTACAGTGTACCTAACCACCCCCTTTTTATTCTTCAGAATGCAGCTAGAATTGTCCGTGCTCTTTTTGAAATTGCTCTGAGGAAACGTTGGCCTGCCATGACCTACAGGCTCCTGAATCTTAGTAAAGTCATTGACAAGAGGCTTTGGGGTTGGGCTAGCCCGTTGAGACAGTTTTCAGTCTTACCACCACACATTCTAACAAGATTAGAAGAAAAAAATCTTACTGTGGATAAGCTGAAAGACATGAGGAAAGATGAAATAGGTAAGAAGGAAGCAAAAAATGTTTTAATGTATTGTTCTGTACAAATAAAATATTTTATTAGATATAAAAGAAAACTGCATTTTCACATTACTCAAGATAAATTTTTTTACTGTTTTAAATCCAGTTGGTATCAGTATGTAAATAGCATTTGTTCTATTTTTATCATATGAAGTTGAAAAACTATTCCTACATACATTTCTATGTACCTTAACATTTTATTGGACAAACTTACAGTATATTGATTAGTTAGTATTTCAGATTCTGAATAGGATAGTCATTACACAGGAAGGGAGTCAGGCTGAAGAGAAATATGGGGGAGGACTACTGCTGGCAAAAATTCCAATGATGGGAGAGAGACTCAGATAGTTATTTCACTTGTATAGTAAGAATACTTGAAGACAGAATGGTAGAAGGTATCAGTAAAAATAGAAATTGAGGATATTAACTAAACAAGTTAAGATTACTTACAATGGAGTAACATATATAAATATATTATCAAAATAGGGAAAACCACTTTAGTTTCAAATTCTGTTGAACATAGAACTTTTTGATTTGTTCATAAACATACTTTTAAAAATTATATTATGAAGAACCAAGATATATAAGAAATATTGTTACTATTAAATAGTATCTATTTCCACTTAATTGTAGGAAAATGTTTATAGTCAGTCACAGTCTGTTTGTGACCCCCTCCCCACCCTGGCATTCCCATACATAATTACTTCAAAATCTAATAATTTATGAAAATAGGTACAGGTGGTTAAGTTTGTGCTACATTGACCACATTTTATATTTTAGCTTTATTTTTTTTCTGGAAATGAGTTTGGATGGGTGATTTGTGTTTGATTACTAAAGCATTTCCCATAGTGGTTATAGAGTTGATAAATAGACTTTGAGTAATTCATGGCTATTTTCACAAAATACTAAATTTTTTAATGTGTCATGAGCTAACCAGGAGAAAAGTGGGACTGTTTATAGTGGTTTAAACACTGACAAGTCTCAGTAATTTTAAGAACCCTATTAATAGCTGGAGAAACCTTGATACTGGTTTTCAGAGCTATGAATTGCTAATTCAAGTTAACTATTACAAAATATTCAAACATGCCAGGTCAAGAATGTCAACTATTCTACATAGCAAATCATAAAACAAGCAATAAAACCACCTTCTCTGAAATCCCATTTACAAGTCAGATTATATTGCTTTTTTTCTGTCTGAACACATTTCTTCTGTGTGATGTTTTCCTTACAGGTCACATGCTGCATCATGTGAATATTGGACTCAAGGTCAAACAGTGTGTTCATCAGATTCCTTCTGTTACAATGGAAGCATCCATTCAGCCCATCACACGGACTGTCCTCCGAGTGACGCTCAGCATCTGTCCTGATTTTACTTGGAATGATCAGGTAAAAGTGGAAAATATGTATATCAATGGTCAGCAAAGATGTCTGTACTGCAGGTTCAACTATACCTCCCTACCTCTGTCCTTAAGGCATATAGAAAAACTCAAAAGAATACATATTGAAGATTCATTAAAGCATTGTAGTAATATTTACTATCATCCTCAAGAAAAACATGATATAATATATTAATATGGCAACCAATGAGACCTCTTTAGAACATCTTAGGTACCCTGAAAGTTCAACATTGAACAATAGTTTAGTGAATTCACTTACATAAAGACTTTGTGTATTTCTGTCTTCTTTAATTTTGTTATCTTCGTGTTTGCCAGCTCTACTTACTCTGTTATTTTATCCTACTAAAAAGTCAAGACTCTTTGTGCTAAAAGAGTCCTTTTAAAATCCTAATATTTCTCAAACCATCAATCTCCTCTTCTTTTTACTACTAGAGGTGTAGAAAGAGTATTCTATATTTTCCTCCTGGTCACCAGTTTCTTTCCTGATGAGACTGCTTTCTCAGTGATCTCCAAAATCTAACTGGTTGCCATAATAATGACTTTTTCTCAGTTATTTTCTTTACTTCTCTGAATATTCAGCACTATACATTGTCCTTCTTGAGAATGTCCTTCCTTGGCACCCGTCACATTCCTGTTTCTCTTTTTACCCTTTCTAGTCTTCTTTCTAAATCTTAGGTGTTATGGTAACTATGTTTATAATTAGTCACATCTGGTTGTGACACCCTCCCCATCCTGGTATTTCCATACATAACTATATCAGTATCTAATCATTTATGAAAATAAGTACAAGTGGTTGACCATATTTTATATTTTAGCTTTATTTTTTTATGTATCACATACATGAAATCTTAAATATATATGTATTTAATGTATACACACACACACATATGAAGTTCTACTCTGGATCCTCTTTTTATTCTGTCAGCATTTTTTAAGGTCTGTCTTTGCAGCAGTTACTGTACGAAGACTACAGTAGGGTAGTGATTGTAGATACAAAAGCAGGTAAATCTCAACCCTTCCTTTCAAGAAGCCAGGGAGGAAAACAAGGAAATCCATAACTGTAGTAGCAGTGTCTACTTTACATGGTTATTTTAAGGTTCTGATTAAGTATAAGTAAATATCTTCTATATTACCTGACATTATTAGTATATCTTTAATGTGAATTAATTTTATTCATCAACATGCTTAAAAATTAACCACCCATAGTCTTAAATCTACCACTGGTCTTAAACTGTCCTAACCAGTAATTCCTTCAGTTTTCTCATCTGTAAGCATGCATAATAATAATAATCATCATCTTTCTCACAAATTCCGTGAGAGCTAAATGATATAAAATTATATTTAATATTTCTGCAAACATAAAATTTTACATAAAATATAAAATTAATTAAGCCATATACTCATATTTAATTTTATATTTAATAGAGCATTTTGAAATGCATAAAAGTTTTATTTTTTTTCAGTTTTTTTCTCTCAGTATCCATAAAAATATCTTCCACAGTTTGATTTAATTCATTAGTAAGATAGAGTACTTAATAGTTTGTGTAGTTAAAGAGCTAACTTTAACTCAGTTAGAATGCTATTGTCTGCAAGAATAGAAAACCTGGGCACCTGGGTGGCTCAGTGGGTTAAAGCCTCTGCCTTCGGCTCAGGTCATGATCTCAGGGTCCTGGGATCGAGGCCCACATCAGGCTCTCTGCTCGGCAGAGAGCCTGCTTCCTCCTCTCTCTCTGCCTGCCTCTCTGCCTATTTGTGATCTCTCTCTGTCTCTCTCTGTGTCAAATAAATAAATGAATAAAATCTTTAAAAAAAAAAAAGAATAGAAAACCTGACTTATCTCAAGGTGACTTATGCAAAAAAATATATTATCTTCCACAATAAAAGGTCCACCAGTAGAATAGCCCCCAAAGGTGATTGAGGCTATTTAATGCTATTATTTAGGGCCCATCTTTTTGTGTCCTGACACCCTTGGCTACTTTCCAAATGTTTTCTGTGCTTCCTTGTTTATATTTAACAAGGAAAGAGGAACATACCCCTACTTCATCAACCCAGAGCATGAACCATAAGACCTTTTCCTCAGTCTGATTGGGCCAGGATTGGCCATGTGCCTTTCTCTTACCACAAGCTGTTTGTTATAAGGGGGATACTATAAGCTGATTGGCTTAGGCTGATCAAAATCATTCTGAGAGACAAGGGCACCTTCTCCTGAGTCACATAATAGAGAGATGAACACAAGACTGGGTTTTTTTGGGAGAAAAAAAAAGAGGGAGAAGAATGAGTACACAAAATATGATGTATCTATCTCTCCGATGGAATATTATTTGTCAGTGAAAAAGAATGACGTACTGTTACATGATACAACATGAATGAACCTTGAAAACATGGTAAATGAAAGAAGCTAGTCACAGAAGACCACATTTTATATGATTCCATTTATATGACATCTCCACTATAGGCAAACCTTTATAAAGTAGATTGTGGTTGTCAAGCTTGGAGGTTGGGACAATGGAGGAAGATAAGTAGGACTGGGGATGAGTGCAAGGTTTCTTTTTGGGGGTAATTCTAAAGTAAGATTATGGAGATGGTTGTAGAAGCTTTGTAAAAACCACTGAAATGTATACTTTAAGTGAGTAAACTTTTTAATGTAAATTATTTATCAATAAACCTGTTTGGAAGAGAGAATAGGTGCTGGATTTGCAAACAATATTCCTCACTTGAGTTAAAATATACTTAGTATTAGAATATTATTTTTCCTCTAGGTCCATGGGACAGTAGGAGAACCTTGGTGGATTTGGGTAGAAGATCCTACAAATGATCATATTTATCATTCAGAGTATTTTCTAGTTCTGAAAAAACAGGTAAATATGGGTGTGTCTATTATGTTGCTATCATAGAAAGAAGAAAATATAAACTAAATAATTTCTATTTTTAGCTATTTCTCTATAATGTCTTAATGCCCTTGAAGCTTTAATTTTTATGTTCCTGTTTGATTTCTAAGGTAATAGGAATTGCATGTTATTGTATTCATAAGTTCAATGTGACAGTTTGAGAAACTGAATTGTAATCTTTGTCATGGTTTAAGGCATGGCTTTCAAAGGAGTAAAATATGTCAAATGGATGGGATAAATCATGTAATGGATAAATAAAATTAAATAAAAATTAATAAATTTAGTTGTTACAAAAAAATACTACAAAGTATTATTGACTCATGTTGTGAAAAGGGCATTTTTTAAATTTCCATAAATCTCAAAAGAAAGACTCAATTTGATACTAGTATATCTTTAACTGTGATGCTTCATCCATGATTTCTCTATCAAAGAGAAAGCAAGCTTTAGGCTGGGAACCCTGGGTAGTCAACAGTAGAATTTCACAGCAGTGTTTCTTTTCATGATTACCTTCTATTTACGCTAAGTTCTGTTATTCCAGTTAAGGTAGTGGTAAAATTTAAAGAAAAATATTAAGTAAATAATTTGGTAAAAATCATAAAGTTAAATAATTTAATGAATGAAATTTAGGAAATTCTGATAATGAGTCAAACTGGTAATCTGTTAGTACATGATAATATACATATATAAATAATATAAATTAAATATAAATTTTACTTTCTACAATATCAGGTATCCTCAGAAGGGAACTAGGTATAAATTTTTTTTTAAGTACCTGAATATCGCAGCAATTTAGAAACCTAAGATATTTTCTTATGTTTAGTATCTGTTGGTGTAGATAGCATTTTCTTAACAATAGACTAAGAAGGCCTTTTTAATATCAGAATATTCATATTCACTTGAGACTTTATTTCACATTAGGTCATTAGTAAAGAAGCTCAACTTCTGGTATTTACAATCCCTATTTTTGAGCCTTTGCCTTCCCAATACTACATCCGAGCAGTGTCTGATAGATGGTTAGGAGCTGAGGCTGTATGTATTATCAACTTTCAACATCTGATTCTACCAGAGAGACATCCTCCCCATACAGGTAACATATTGAATTGTAACATGAATCATTGATATTGTTGTTGTTGTTTTTTGTTCTTGTTTTGTTTGTGTGTTTCTTTTTGTTATTTTTTTATTAAAATATAATGTATTATTTGTTTCAGGGGTACAGGTCTGTGATTTATCAGTCTTACACAATTCACAGCACTCACCATAGCACATACCCTCCCCAGTGTCATAACCCAGCCACCCCCATTCCTCCTTCCTCCTCCCCTCCAGCAACCCTCAGATTGTTTTCTGAGATTAAGAGTCTCTATGGTTTGTCTCCCTCTCTGGTTTCATCTTGTTTAATTTTTCCCTCCCTTCCCCTATGATCCTCTGTCTTGTTTTTCAAATTCCTCATATCAGTGAGATCATATGATAATTGTCTTTCACTGATTGACTTATTTCACTTAGCATAATACCCTCTAGTTCCATCCATGTCATTGCAAATGGCAAGACTTCGTTTTTGATGACTGCATAATATTCCACTGTGTGTGTGTGTGTGTGTGTGTGTGTGTGTGTGTGTGTGTGTGTGTGTGTACACCACATCTTCTTTATCCATTCATCTGTTGATGGACATCTAAGCTCTTTCCATAGTTTAGCTATTGTGGACATCATTGCTATAAACATTGGTGTAGACATACCCTTTTGGATCACTACATTTGTACCTTTGGGGTAAATACCCAGTACTGCAATTGCTAGGTCATAGGATAGCTCTATTTTCAACTTTTTAAGGAAACTCCATACTGTTTTCCAGAGTAGCTGTACCAGCTTGCATTCCCACCAACAGTATAGGAGGGTTCCCCTTTCTCCACATCCTCACCAACATCTGTTGTTTCCTGACTTGATAATTTTAGCCATTCTGACTGGTGTCAGGTGGTATCTCATTGAGGTTTGGATTTGTATTTCCCTGATGCCGAGTGTTGTTGAGCACTTTTTCATGTGTCTGTTGGCCATTTGGATGTTTTCTTTGCAGAAATGTCTGTTCATGTCTTCTGCCCATTTCTTGATTGGATTCCTTGTTCTTTGGGTTTTGAGTTTGATAAGTTCTTTATATATTTTGGATACTAGCCCTTTATCTGATAGGTCATTTGCAAATATCTTCTCCCATTTTGTCAGTTGTCTTTTGGTTTTGTTGACTATTTCCTTTGCTGTGCAAAAGCTTTTGATCTTGATGAAGTCCCAATAGTTCATTTTTGCCTTTGCTTCGCTTGCCTTTGGCAGTTTTCTAGGAAGAAATTGCTGCAGCTGAGGTCCAAGAGGCTGCTCCCTGTATTCTACTTAAGGATTTTGATGTATTCCTGTCTCAAAATGAGGTCTTTCATCCATTTTGAGTCTAATTTTGTGTGTGGTATAAGGAAATGGTCCGGTTTCATTCTTCTGCACATGGCTGTCCAATTTTGCCAACACCATTTGTTGAAGACGCTGTCTCTTTTCCACTGGACCTTCTTTCCTGCTTTGTCAAAGAGTAGTTGACCATAGAGTTGAGGGTCTATTTCAGGGCTCTCTATTCTGATCCATTGATCTATGTGTCTGTTTTTGTGCCAGTACCATACTGTCTTGATGATTACAGCTTTGTAATAGAGCTTGAAGTCTGGAATTCTGATGCCACCAACTTTGGTTTTCTTTTTCAACATTCCTCTGGCTATTCAGGGTCTTTTCTGGTTCCATATAGAATTTAGGATTATTCATTCCATTTCTTTGAAAAACATTGATGGTATTTAGATAGGGATTGCATTAAATGTCTATGATTGTATTAAATGTGTAAATTGCTTTAGGTAGCATAGACATTTTCACAATATTTTTTTCTTCCAATCCATGAGCATGGAACATTTTTCCATTTCTTTGTGTCTGCCTCAATTTCTTTCATGAGTAATTTATAGTTTTCTGAGTACAGATTCTTTTCCTCTTTGATTAGATTTATTCCTAGGTATCTTATGGTTTTGGGTGCAGTTGTAAATGGGGTCAACTCCTTAATTTCTCTTTCTTTGATCTTGCTGTGGGTGTATAGAAATGCAACTGATTTCTGTGCATTGATTTTATACCCTAATACTTTACTGAATTCCTGTATGAGTTCTAGCAGTTTTGGGGTGGAGTCCTTTGGGTTTTCTACATGAAGTATCATATCATCTGGAAAGAATGAGAGTTTGACTTCTTCTTTGCTGATTCGGATGCCTTTTATTTCTTTTTGTTGTCTGATGTCTAGGCCAGGACTTCTAGTACTAGGCTAGGACTTCTAGTGCTACATTGAATAGCAGTGATGATAGTGGACAGCCCCTGCCTTGTTCCTGACCTTAGGAGAAAAGCTCTGTTTTTCCCTTTTGAGAATGATACTTGCTGTGGGTTTTTCATAGATGGCTTTGATGATATTGAGGTATGTACCCTCTATCTGTGAAGAGTTTTGATCAAAAATGTATTGTATCACATTGATTGATTTGCAGATGTTGAACCAACCTTGCAGCCCAGGAATAAATCCCACTTGGTTGTGTGAATAGTCCTTTTAATGTACTGTTGGACTCTATTGGCTAATATTTTGGTGAGAATTTTTGCATCTGTGTTCATCGGGGATATTTGTCTGTAATTCTCCTTTTTGATGGGGTCTTTGTCTGGTATTGGGATCAAATTAATGCTGTCCTCATGAAATGAGTTTGGAAGTTTTCCTTCCATTTCTGTTTTTTGGAACAGTTTCAGGAGAATAGGTATTGATTCTCCTTTAAATATTTGGTAGAATTCCCCTGGGAAGCCATCTGGCCCTGGGCTCTTGTTTGTTGGGAGATTTTTGAGGACTTCTTCAATTTCCTTATTGGTTATGAGTCTGTTCAGGTTTTCTATTTCTTCCTGATTCAGTTTTGGTAGTTTAAACATCTCTAGGGATGCATCCATTTCTTCCATTGTCTAATTTGCTGGCATATAGTTGCTCATAATATGTTCTTAGAAAGTTTGTATTTCTTTGGTGTTGGTTGTGATCTCTCTTCATTCATGATTTTATTGATTTAGGTCCTTTCTCTTTTCTTTTTGATAAGTCTGGCCAGGAGTTTATTAATCTTATGAATTCTTTCAAAGAACCAGCTCCTAGTTTCGTTGATTTGTTCTACTGTTCTTTTGGTTTCTATTTCATTGATTTTTGCTCTGATCTTTATTATTTCTCTTCCCCTGCTAGGTTAAGGCTTTCTTTGCTGTTCTTTCTTCAGCTGCTTTAGGTGTAGGGTTAGGTTGTGTATTCGAGACCTTTCTTGTTTCTTGAGAAAGGCTTGTATTGCTATATACTTTCCTCTCAGGACCACCTTTGCTGCATCTCAAAGATTTTGAACACTTGTGTTTTCATTTTCATTTGTTTCCATGAATTTTTTAAATTCTTCTTTAATATCCTGGTTGACCAATTCATTCTTTAGTAGGATACTCTTTAGCCTACATGTATTTGAGTTCTTTCCAACTTGCCTTTCATGGTTGAGTTCTAGTTTCAATGTATTGTGGTCCAAAAATATGCAGGGAATGATCCCAATCTTCTGGTACCAGTTGAGACCTGATTTGTGACCCAAGATGTGATCTATTCTGGAGAATGTTCCATGTGCACTAGAGAAGAATGTGTATTCTGTTCCTTTAGGATGGGATGTTCTGAATATATCTGTGATGTCCATCTGGTCCAGTGTTTCATTTAAAACCTTTATTTCCTTGTTGATCTTTTGCTTAGATGATCTGTCCATTTCAGTAAGGGGATGTTAAAGTCCTCTACTATTATTGTATTATTATTGTTGTGTTTCTTTGATTTTGTTATTAATTAGCTTATATAATGGCTGCTCCCATGTTAGGGGCTTAGATATTTAAAATTGTTAGATGAGGGCGCCTGGGTGGCTCAGTGGGTTAGCCTCTGCTTTCGGCTCAGGTCATGATCTCAGCATCCTGGGATCGAGGCCCGCATCGGGCTCTCTGCTCAGCGGGGAGCCTGCTTCCTCCTCTCCCTGTCTCTCTGCCTACTTGTTATCTCTCTCTCTCTGTCAAATAAATAAATAAAATCTTAAAATAAATAAATAAATAAAATAAAATAAAATAAAATTGTTAGATGATCTTGCTGGATAGACCCTTAAGTATGATATAATCTCCTTCCTCATCTCTTATAGTCTTTGGTTTAAAATATAATTTGTCTGATACAAGGATTGCCACCCCAGCTCTATTGATGTGTATTAGCATGGTAAATGGTTTTCCACCCCCTCACTTTAAATCTGGAGGTGTCTTTGGGTCTAAAATGAATCTCTTGCAGATAGCATATCAATGTTTGCCCATTTACATTCAGGGTAACTATTGAAAGATATGAATTTAGTGCCATTGTATTGCCTGTAAGGTGACTGTTACTGTATATTGTTTCTGTTCCTTTCTGGTCTATGTTCCTTTAGGGTCTCTCTTTGCTTTCAGGCCCCCTTTTAATATTTTCCGGTTTGGTGTTTGCAAATTCTTTTAGTTTTTGTTTGTCCTGGAAGCTTTTTATCTCTCCTTCTATTTTCAGTGACAGCCTAGCTGGATATAGTATTGTTTACTGCATATTTTTCTCATTTAGTGCTCTAAATATATCATGCCAGTCTTTTCTGGCCTGCCAGGTCTCTGTGAATAGGTCTTCTGCCAGTCTAATGTTTCTACCATTGTAGGTTATAGATTTCTTGTCCCGAGCTGCTTTTAGGATTTTCTTTTTGTTTCTGAGACTTGTACGTTTTATTAGATGATGGGATGTTGACCTATTTGTATTGATTTTGAGGGGGTTCTCTGTGCCTCCTGGATTTTGATGCCTGTTTCCCTCCCCAAGTTAGGGAAGTTCTCCACTATAATTTGCTCCAATATACCTTCTGCCCCTCTCTCTCTTTCTTCTTCTTCTGGGATCTCAATTATTCTAATATTTTTTGTCTTGTGGTATCACTTATCTCTTGAATTCTCCCCTTGTGATCCAGTAGTTGTTTATCTCTCTTTTTCTGGGCTTCTTTACTCTCCATTATTTGGTCTTCAATTCTCTCTTCTGCCTCATTTATCCTAGCAGTTAGAGCCTCCATTTTTTATTGCACCTCATTAATAGCCTTTTTGATTTTGACTTGGTTAGACTTTAGTTCCTTTTTTCTCCAGAAAGAGATTCTCTAGTGTCTTCTATGCTTTTTTCAGGCCCACCTAGTATTTTTATAATCGTCATTTTGAACTCTAGTTGTGACATCTTACTAATATCCCTATTGATTAGGTTCCTGGCAGTTGGTACTGACTCTTTTTTTTTTTTTTTGAGGTGAATTTTTGTTTTGTCATTTTGTCCAGAGAAGGACAGATGAATGAGAGAACAAAATCCTGAAAAGGGTAACAACAACCTCAGAAAAATTTACACTAAACAAATCAGAATAAACCCAAAACCAGGAGAAAAGAATGGGGGGGAAAAAAAGAATATGATGGGGCTGGTGAATAGAACAGAGTCGCACACTAGGTTTTGGGTGTATTTTGGGTGTATTCTTCTGTTAGAAGAAACTGCCTTGTAAAATTTTAAAGAAAGAAAAACATATATATACAAAAATAAGGGTCAATATAATGAAGGGATGGAATATGACTATAAAGATGAAAATTTATAAAGATTTTTAAAAAGGAATTGATAAGAAGTTGGTTGAAAAAAGAAAGAAAAAAATAAAAATAAAAAAAAGAAAAGGAGAGAATGTGATCAGGTGGGAGACTAGAACAAGGCCATACACTAGATTTAAGGTATATTTTGGTCTGTTAGAAGATACTGTATCCCAAAATTTTAAAGAAAGAAAAACTTATTTATATACAAATAAATTTAAATACAATGAAGGGATAGAATATGACTGTAAAAATGAAAATTAAAAAAGACTTTAGGGGCACCTGGGTGGCTCAGTGGGTTAAGCCTCTGCCTTCGGCTCAGGTCATGATCTCAGGGTCCTGGAATCAAGCCCTGCATTGGGCTCCCTGCTTCCTCCTCTCTCTCTGCCTGCCCCTCGGCCTACTTGCAATCTCTCTCTCTCTCTCTCTCAAATAAATAAATAAAATCTAAAAAAAAAAAAGACTTTAAAGAAAGATGTTGGTTGAAAAAGGAAAGAAAAAAAATTTTTTTAAAGTAGAAAAAAATAAAATTCAAAAAATTAACTTGGAAAGACTGAAGAATCATGGGGAAAAGGCCATGAATTCTATGTGCTATATTCCCCAAGCGCTGGAGTTTTGCAATTCTCATTGTTTGGCAAACTTGGTCTTCTTGCTGATCTTCTAGGGGAGGGGTCTGTTGCAGTGATTCTCAAATGTCTTTGCCCCGGACAGAATTGCACTGCCTTTGCCAGGGGCCAGGCTAAGTAATCTGCTTGGGTTTGCTTTCGGTAGCTTTTGTTTCTTGAAAGCTTTCCGTACAGTTTTGGAGGATGGGAATGAAGATGGCGGCATCCCAATCTCAGGCCCTGGAGGAGCCGAGAACTTGAGGCCCCACTCCTCAGTGGATCCCCAGAGAAAAGCAGTCAACCACTCCTGTCTCCCTAGTCTCTTGCTGCAGTCCATGCTTACCCAGCCTCTGACCGAGCATTTCTGTCTCTGGCACACAGCCCCTTTGGAGTTTCCAAACCCAGCAGATTCCTGTGGTGTGCTTCACTCCACCTGGGGGAGGAAGGGGACTCTCCCCAGATCTGCCACTTATGGGGTCCTGCTCAGAGTAGTGGCCCTGACTGCTCTGTGAATCATGGTTTATGGCAACCCCAAGCTGAGAGCCTACTCCTTTACTCTGTCTTTGCAGCTGACTTCCCTGCTCCAATACTTGAGAACTCTGTCACATTCAGGCACCCCTGGTCTTTCTGTGACCCCAATGATCCTAAGACTACACTGTCCCAGCAGGGGTCCTACCCCCCACCCCTGGCTTAGCCACTGGAATGATGTCCCACAGCAGAGGAGACTTCTAAAAGTTCCGATTTTGTGCTCCTCTGCTCTATCACTTGTCAGGATACAGCTAACAGAGGGTACCTACCCCCATGGTCTGTCATCCCAAATACTGCCTTGGATTCACTTCTCTGCAGGTCGTACCTTCCAGAAAGTCATAATGTTTCTGTTCATAGAATTGTTGCTATTCTTTTCTTTGATCTCCTGTTAAGTTTGTAAGTGTTAGCAGAATTGTTTGATAACTATCTAGCTGAATTCCTGGGACCAGATGAAATTTAGGTCTCCTACTCCTGTGCCATCTTTTGCCTCCTCTGATTTTGTTGTTTTAATTAAAGTTCCAAGTGTCTATGCTTTAAAGTTGTCTAAATCTGAATCAGAATCCAACTCATTTAGTCAATATAGTTTGAAAAGAGACCTTCCAAAATCAAATCTGTGTATAAGTTTGGTAGAGGTTAATGGTGGACCTTAATTTTGTTTGAGTTCCAAAAACATTAAGCCTAGTTCAAGTCTCATAGCTCTAACAAGCTGGAGACTCACTACTGTATTATTATGCCTTCATCTCTATTTTTTAAAGGATTTTATTTATTTATTCATTTGTTTATTTGAGAGAGAGATTGAGAAAATGAGTGGGAGGAGGGGCAGACTCCCTGCAGAGCAGGGAGCCCCAGGTGGGACTTGATCCCAGGACGCTGGGATCATGACCTGAGCCAAAAAAAGATGCTTAACTGACAGAGCCCTGCCTTCATCTCTATTTTATACACAATCATTACAGTGTCTCCATAGCTCCTTCTTTTTCATTGCAAGTATTATTTGTCATTTAATCTGTGCTCTCTGGGAAACTTTTGAGGTATCCTTTTTGTTTGCATTTATTGCTATTAAACTTATTTCTAGTGTGTTAAGTGAATTAAAGTGAGTTATAGGTTCTTTTTCTTCCATAGAATGTGCTTCTACACCAAAAGGAAAAAAAAACTAATATTAAGGAGTCAGGTTATGATATCACTGCAGAATTTATTCATTATACGTCGTCATTCATCCTACAAACAACATATACCCCTTTATATTAGTCCTCTTCCCCCACGCTAATATCATAAAAGGGAACATGGTAATCTGCAATATTATGTAACAGTTTTTCATTGTCAAAACTAACAAAAATCCATTTTAGATTTTTGTAACATGAGGAAGTGTCTTTATATTTTGACTTATTAATGAAGCAGAATTTCATGAATAAATGTTTATATTGGTACTTTTAAAAGCCCTATATTCTATTTTGAAATTATCTTTAGATTAAGCTATTAATTTAGTGTATTAAGTGTATTTCTTGTTGAGAATTCATAATTGATGATTAATGATTTCAAGAGGCCCTTAATTTAGAGAAAAATAAAGGTCGTTTTTTTCATATGATTCCTCTGAAAACAAATTATTTTCAAAATAAAAATATTATTCCTTACTACTTTTAATGAATACATTTGTTAACAGTCCTTTGGGAAATGAAAGCAGGCATTAATGTGGTTTTAATCTTTGCCATTTTTTGTCAAATATATACCTAGTTTATTACTTAAGCATACCTTAAAGAGAAACACTTTAGTCTATAGCTTAAAACCACTTGGATACCCTGACAGAACTATAAAAAGTTTATCAACATAGAGAAATAATGAGATTGCAGTGTCTACTGATTTACTCATTAAAGAGGACCGGGCGCCTGGGTGGCTCAGTGGGTTAATGCCTCTGCTTTCGGCTCAGGTCATGATCTCAGGGTCCTGGGATCGAGGCCCGCATCGGGCTCCCTGCTCAACGGGGAGCCTGCTTCCCCCCCTCTCTGCCTGCCTCTCTGCCTCCTTGTGATCTCTCTCCCGCTGTGAAATAAATAAATAAAAAATCTTAAAAATATATATATAAAAAAAAAGAGGACCTTTCTCTTTCCTTCCATCAAATATGCCTGTATATGATATCTAGAATNTATATATAAAAAAAAAAGAGGACCTTTCTCTTTCCTTCCATCAAATATGCCTGTATATGATATCTAGAATCTCAAAGTATAAAAATGTGTGGTGCTTTAACTTTAAAGTATATGCTACTATCATCACTACTAGATCTCAAGTGCAGTATTTGATTTTAACATGCATTAACATTGTATTTTAATGCTCATTTAATCATGTCTCTGTTGAGTGGCCAAACACATATCACCCTATTTATATATAATTAGTTGACTTCTGACTATACTTTAAAAAGCAGTAAATGCACCACTGTGACATCTCAGTTGATACTAGAAATGCGTTATGTAACCTCAATGATTCCCAGTTCTGTGTGGCTGAGGATGGGAGTGGGTGTGTGTTTATGTGGGTTTGTGTAGGCACCCTGTTGAGCCTAAGTCAAACAAGAAAATTCTTCACATTTCATAGAAGTGAATCATCATAATTTAGTATTGTCAGCATATACCAAAATGTTTATTTTTTAGTTCCTATTAAGAGTATGTCTGCGCTTTGGTTAGCGTTGCAAGCTAGACTTCCTCCCTTCTTAATTTTCAGTGGTACAGAAAATTGAGGAGATTATATCTGCTAAAACTTATGCAGTCACATCTTAATTACCTATGTAATAGAATAGAGCTGCGGGGCTAAGATAATATTTTAAAAATAGCTTTTTATCTTTAAGTACAATTTTTGAGAATTCTCTACACTTTCCATTTTGAAACTGTACTATGAACATCTCACACAGAAATAGACCACCATGTCCCCTTACAGATTTTTTTTCCTCCATACTCAAACTTCAGATGGGTAGAATCATCCTCCATGAAAGATCCTGAGAGTAAAGTTGCCTTCCAGTTTTTTAACTTATAACTTTTCTGGATTATGGGAAAATACAGTGTCAAGTTCAGGAGTGTAACTTCATTTCTCTAAATCATTTTAACTGTCTAATCTCCTAAACCTCTAGTTTATATAATGAGATGCAACTAAATTTGTTTCTTTTGATGTTTTCTCAGTGTAGTTCTTTTTTACCCATTCTCTGATTTGAAACTCCCACGTAAATTTCTTCCTGTAATTATTTTAATTTTATTTAGTTTATATTGACTAAACCAATAGCTCACTCAGGCATTCTGGTTTGGTCAGTTTTCTAACAGATCAAAGGAAATTTATTATCGGTAACCATTCTAGTACTGCAGTGTGCAGTTGGTTTTCCTTTTTCTACAAATTGGGCTAAATTTAATTTTCTTCTACACCACGCATATTTTCATATACCCGTCATTCAAATTACTTTCCTGATTGGAAAAGAGCTGTGTAGAGATATTAGTGTAGGTATATAGGACTTGCCAAGAAAAGTGTCCAATATGTCAATATTATAAATGTGCTAACAGGGAGAAAAAAGGATCCGTAACTGGTATATAAAAATGTATGTTAAGCCTTTTTTTCCCTTTCCAATGAATTAAGGACTGTTATAATTTATTCCTGAGAGACAATGTTTAGTATTGTGCATTTTTTTGAGCTATGTCAGTACCTGTTTCATCTTTTCAGAATTACTGGATCTTCAGCCTTTACCAATCACAGCCTTGGGATGTGAAGCATATGAAGCGTTGTACAACTTTAGCCACTTTAACCCTGTGCAGACACAAATATTTCATACACTGTATCACACAGACTGTAACGTCCTACTTGGAGCACCCACTGGATCTGGAAAGACTGTTGCGGCCGAATTAGCCATTTTCAGAGTCTTCAACAAGTACCCTACTTCAAAGGTCTGTTTGAAGAAATCACATGCTTACATTAAATTAGAAAACGCAGTTCATAATCTGTAAACTAGCCAGTTCTAAACACACAGCAGGACTCAATGAGTAGATTTGTCACTCTCTTAGTGAATTTTCTGGGGGGGGACCAGATAGGCAGTAGAATAACTGGCCAGAAAAAAATTTATCTTAATAAAGTTCCCACCTGTCCTTTCCTCATTGTAAGATACCTAATTCATAGCCATATTTATAAGATAAATAATGACTTGTAATCAAATCCCTTTGCTATAAAAGAAACAATATTTTAACAAATACGGTTTGGTTATACACATGAAATACAGAGGCAGTTTTTATTCCACATTTCTGAAAATGGCCATATTATTAATGGAAAATAACATGTGAGTCAAATAAGTATTGATTTTATGCTTTCTTGAAATGTGAAGTACATACTCATAGTTTAGAAGTGTTATTTTTCAAGAAAGCTAATTCATACATTGTGATTGGAATTATATGGTATTTTCCTTATCATTTATTATTTTAGGAGTGTTTTAACTTCTTTTTCAGTGATTTTCAATTAGTGGCTCTTCTTCCCTGCTTAACTTGAAGTTTTCCTACTTCTCAATCTATTTTGTGGTTATCAATCCATTATAAGACATGTTAATACAGCAGTAGAGCTCTATTCTAAATTTGAAACATTTTATAAAGGAAAGAATTTTTTTCACCATTCTGTATGTAAGTTTGAATTATTAAAGACCAATTGTTGTTATTAAAAAAGTAGAATACCTAAAATGTGTGACTGTTATCTTCCATAAAATCTGCATTAAAATTTAAACAACCATATTTATCTCTCTTTAGAATTTCAAAAGTAGTAACTTTTTTCATGAAAGAGTTAAAATTCAGATAATTCTTGATCATAATACCAGGAAAAACTTTTATTTTCATCAGAATATACCTTCAGTGTTTTTTAAAATATTGAAAATTTTCTATGTCTGTATTTTTAGGATGTTTTATATTTCTGTCCTACTTTGGATAAAGGTAATTTGAGCAAGTTAATGACTTTTCTCATTAATTTAAAATTTTAAGCTTTTATTAATAAAAGATATATTTTTAAACCACATTGTCATATGTAGATGGAGTTTACCTTTATTTGAAAATGATGTCACTATTTTCATGAGGTCTTTTTACCCGCCCCTCCCCTTTCAGGCAGTATATATTGCACCCTTAAAAGCCCTGGTACGTGAAAGAATGGATGATTGGAAAGTTAGAATAGAAGAAAAACTTGGCAAAAAGTAAGTTCTTGCTTATTCAGAATATATGCTTTGAAAATCTAAAAGGACCAACAAATAAAAGATTTGCATAAACCTGTTGAATGCTTTTACAGTGATTTTCATAATCTTTTATTTAAAGATATTTTAATTAGTGTTAAAATGTTGGCAATATTCCCGTTTTAATATTGAAAAATGAAAGTCCTTAAATTATTTAATATGAATACTTTTTTTAGAAGATTTTATTTATTTATTTGACAGAGAGAGAGATCACAAGTAGGCAGAGAGGCAGGCAGAGGGGGGCGGAAGCAGGCTCTCCGTTGAGCAGAGAACCTGATGCGGGGCTCAATCCCAGGACGCTGGGATCATGACCTGAGCTGAGGCAGAGGGCCAGGTGCCCCTAATATGAATACTTTTATTTGACAAGATAATTTTATCAAAATTTTTAAATTCTAAAACAAAAGAAAAGTAAATTTTATCTATTCTTTTTTTTTCATATCATTCACAGTAACTCCCAGGAACCATGTAGAGGTCATTTTGCATGTAAACAATTTACAGAAAAATAGAAATCCATTTAAAGAACCTGACTTTTAAAAAAGTATTTTAATATTGCATAAGTTTATTCACTGTGGTATTATTTTTAATAGCAAGATTGCAGGTAACCTGAGTGCCTAATAGAACATGACTAAATAAGTTATGGTACATTTACACAATGCAAAATATTCTATCATTCTATAAAGAACAAACTTTTTCTATACTTGAAGGAGTGATCTCCAGAGATATCTATAGAAAATGTTTTTAAGTATAGCATTCTATCATTTATTTTTTTTTAATGGCAAAGAATATAAATATGTGGTTGCCTTAGAACAAGAACCAGGTGATTGGAAGACAGATATGTTACAGAGACTGCTCACCACACGTTCATTGAACCATATGAATGTAGTACATATTCAAAATAATAAAATATAAAAATAAAAATGAATAAAAATGAAAATAAGCAGAAGTTTTGGGAACAGTATACTTGGAGGAACTAATCTTACCCCTTTTTGTTTTTTGAAGATTAAGACAGCTGTAAAAATTATTCAGTGGTTACCTGAAATTTAGAGTTGGCCTCCAGACTCTCTTCCTCTCTATAAAACTGGGGTCTTCTTATTTTTTTTATGTTCAGCTAGCCACAGCATAGTATATAATTAGTTTTCGATGTAGTGTTCAATGATTCATTAGTTAAGTATAACACCCAGTGCTCATCATCACAGAATGTGGCCTCAATACCCATCACCCTATTACCCCCTCCCCTGTCCTCCTCCCCTCTGAAATCCCAAGATTGTTTTTCAGGGTCCATAGTTTCTCATGGTTTATCTATCTCCCTCTCTGATTTCTCCCCCTTTGGATTTAAAAAAAAAAAAAAAAAAAAAAACAAAAACTGGAGTCTTCTTAGAATGAGGTAATGGATATTTGCCTAACCAAATGTTGTTTATGTCCTATTATGTTTGAATTTGCCTGTAATATCTATAGAAAAAAGAAATGAAGCTTACACATAATTATATTCTTAATGAATCCCTCTTTTGTCTTAATAAGTTAACACTTTCCCTTATTAGAAAGGTGTTTATTCTAACATATGGAGAAGGAAGTATGAGTTCAACTCTATAAAATCACGTAGGGCAGAGACTTTGTAAACACAATCACAGCAAAGTTTGACACCTTCACATATCCACGTGAAAGATAGATTATCAGTGATTTAAATTTATACATTCTCTTAGAATTCTTAAGAAACGTATTTTGGCCTCGACTAAAAGAATCTTTCGGAAATCAAAGGGAGATAAAGTAGCGTAAGGCATTATAAAATTTTACTTTGAAAGGTATTTTTGCCTTTCCAAGGTCATGTGTTATCTGAGAAAGGAATCATTTTTCTTCCTTTTCAGAGTTATTGAACTAACTGGGGATGTGACTCCCGATATGAAATCCATTGCTAAAGCCGACCTTATCGTCACTACACCAGAGAAGTGGGATGGAGTCAGTAGAAGCTGGCAGAATAGGAACTATGTGAAGCAAGTCACTATTCTCATCATCGATGAAATCCATCTGCTCGGTGGGTACCACACTATCTGACACCAGTTTACACATTTTGACTCTCACACATGCAGCAGTCAGCATCAGGACCTGTTAAATGATTAACATGTATTATTCCTATTTCCTAGGGGAGGAAAGAGGCCCTGTTCTAGAAGTCATCGTATCTCGAACAAATTTTATCTCCTCACACACAGAAAAACCTGTTAGAATAGTTGGACTATCTACAGCTTTAGCTAATGCCAGAGACCTTGCTGACTGGCTCAATATTCATCAGGTATGTGGAAGACTGATAAATAAGCCTTTTTTTAAAAGATTTTATTATTTATTTGACAGAGAGAGAGAGAGATCACAAGTAGGCAGAGAGGCACGCAGAGGGAGAGGGGGAAGCAGGCTTCCTGCTGAGCAGAGAGCCCAATGCGGGGCTCAATCCCAGGACCCTGAGATCATGACCTGAGCCGAAGGAGAGGCTTAACCCTCTGAACCACCCAGGCGCCCGATAAATAAACCTTTAATGCTGTGGTTTAGGTGGCTGTATTGAGGAGGCATTATAAGATTTTAAACTTAAACATAAAAACAGGAAATGATTTCTTTCTTGTTTTCACTCCAGATGGGCTTGTTCAACTTCCGACCATCAGTACGTCCTGTTCCACTGGAAGTTCACATTCAGGGCTTCCCAGGTCAACATTACTGTCCTCGTATGGCTAGTATGAATAAGCCTACATTTCAAGGTAAGCTTCAGACCCTTAGAATGAAATGGCAGCCATTTTGAATGGTAGCCTTTAAATGCATTCCAGATAATTTGAGTTTCTTTGAACGGGTGATACTGCTCTAGCTTCTGCAAATGTAGGTTATGCCTCAGCAGTTAACACATAAAAATATATGTTGAATTAAATATTGAAAAGTGGAGAGATTTCATAGATGATACTGTCTTGGAAGTAGAGAAAAATTATATGTATTTTTTAAAAGTAATTAAATCATTCTTTATTAAGTTACTTTCTTATGGTAGTAACTTGAACAAATGATAAATAGGAGCTATAAGTGTACAAAATATCATTTAATCTTTACCAGAAACCATAAAACTTATGAATTTTAGTACTTTTTTAAAACAATGCTTCTTTTTTGTGTTTTGTTTTATTTTTTGGTTTTCCCTTTCTAACAATTTAGGCAAGCAGGAAAGATTTAAGAATAACACTCCTATTTTATTGAAACATGTTTTTTTTATGCTGCATAAGGAATATTTATTATATCAATTAAAAATAACCTCCAAAATAAATTCTCTAATGTGAACTGCTGTTGATTTTGAGGTGACAGTTGTGAGGTGACTTTTTAGCTGCTGTAATTAGCCTTATGACAGAAGCAAAGTATTGATTGTGAACTAGAGACCAGTCTTGGCAGTTCAGATTATTTACACCTCCACAGAAGCATTGTATAAAATCACTAATGAACAATAAATCTGCCGTGAGCTGTTCAGCCACACCTGTTCTTGCAGCAGCAAAAATCCATTAAATGTTGAGGTATAAAAAAGAGTTTCATTCATGATTATGTGTACAAATGATACCAATATTGTACTAATATGTGTATTTTAAACATTGTATTTCTAATATGATTTATCAAAGTATTACCATTTATATTCTGTAAGATTCGGATAAACTGTGAGAAATAACATAAATGAATTTACTTTTCATGGTATGTATTGTGTAATTGCTTATACTTATTTAAGGAATGGCCAGTTGCATACCAGTGATTGAAATGAAGCATTTTGTGTTCTATAAATCACTTCTCTAGATGTATCAGTACAGTAGTTGTCCTTATAAACTATTTTTTATACTTGTAGTATATCACTATATTTCTTTGAGTTTAGAAATATGATTTTATAATAGCTTCATTTCTCTCTTAGGGCATAAATATAGTCAAGGAAGGTCATGTCAACATTTTTGTTATAAACCTTGCTTCTTAACCAATAAGAAGAAATTCTGTAGCTCACATTTCAAACAAGAAATTACAAGAAGGTTGAGCTTTTTATATAAAACTTCTAAATATCTGTTTTAAGAGACCTGTATGCACATAAGGATAAATTTTACTCGTGCCATCTTATGAGCATTTTGGAGCCAATGTATAGTAAAGAAATCTTCTTTCCAGTTAGGTCACATGATTTATGTGGCTCTGGAGGTAATTTTTTCTTTCAGTCTTACTACTCAGGTTTCAAACCATTCATTTCCTTTCTGTGTGTCTACTGTCCATGTGCCATCAGTCACATATAGATTCAGGCATGGTATTCTCTTCAGCTCTCTTCCACATTCTCTTATCTTTCCACTTGAAACCTTACACATATGTTTCAGGAAAACGGAAGACCTACATTTGACATATCTCTGACTAGTTTACTGATACAAACTCTCAATTATTCCATCGACTGGTAATGACAAGAATAAAAGGAATTTTTCTGTAGCTTTTCTTACAGAGTTTTCATCGTTCTACAGGACTCGACTCTCTCCCCCAGATGCCAAGACCGGTTAACTCTGTAATATCATTGCTTAGGCAAGCAGAAGAACAACCCTGAAAACTCAACTTCAGGTTGAGTATTTGTATACAGCTGTCACTAGAGGATCTCAGCTTTTAGAAGTGTCACCTTCCTCAGCAGCTCAGAATAGAACTGAGATCTGACACAGTTAAATTTCCCAGGCAATATCCAGGCAATGTACTCCCCTAAGTGGGTTCAGCTACCTTTCCTTTCCTACCATTTCTCTAATATGCTTTCAGGTCCAAGTAGTACCACAAACACTGCTGAATTTCATGACCAAATTAAGAATTCACTTAAATAAATTATATTTAGTTTCATGCATCCATATGATATGCTAATGATGTGCATATTTTGGTATAAGTAGTTTACTCTTTTATTTTCCACAACTTTTCAATAGCAATTAGAAGCCATTCTCCAGCCAAACCTGTTTTGATATTTGTCTCATCAAGACGTCAAACTCGTCTTACTGCTTTGGAATTGATAGCCTTTCTGGCTACTGAAGAAGATCCAAAGCAGTGGTTGAATATGGATGAAAGAGAGGTAAGCAATCTATTTTATTTCTATTTCTTATACATGTCAAGTTAGTTTATATTATAATATAATGAAAATTACATATTTAACAATGTTTAGTTTTAATTTATACTAAAAATTTAGCATAACATTACAGAAGTTTAGGGAGAAAGTAAGAGATGCATAATACTGCTACCTTAACGCTATTTATATTTTGATGTATTTTCTTCTAATATGTTCCTGGTAAATATTTAGTTTTATATCCATATTTGTTTCTATATCTCTTCCCTTTAACATCATCACCTATATATATTATGATATTCATATTTGTTTTACTATTGGAGTGTTTACTGCCTTCATGTAACTTAGAATCAATTTTGCAAAATTAACTCTTGATAAAATGTATAATAACATGTTTTCTATAATTTAGAAAACACTAAATATAAAAATTAAAACCCTGTTGTTATCCTTTAACCAAATAGTAACCATCATTAAAATTGGAAGCAACTAGAATTTTTTATGTCTACACAATTATAGTTCATTATGTGGCTATCCCATTAAATCAATAACAATGCATCTTTATTATTATAGGTTTTTCTTTATTTAGACTTATTTCCTCAGTATAAATTTAAAACTAATGGGTCAAATAATATGGGTATTTTTATAGCTTTTCATCACTGCTAATTATTTTCCAAAAGGATTCTACTACTTGATGTTCTCCCATTGATACTGTCAGCAGTATATGAGAGTAAAATAACAGTTTTATTACACCCTCATTTGTTGTAACTTATTGATATATTATAGGTAAAATATTCCTTATTAATGTACACCTTGATTTTTGTGTGATTGCAGTTTTTTTTCATATATTTGTTTACTGTTGGTTGTCTTTTTCTCCTTTTTTTGTCTGTTCATTCCTTTGGACTTTTATCTTTAGCAGTACAGCATTTTTCTTTTTTTTCTTTTTTTTTAAATTTCACATTTTTAAAATTTTTTTTCATTTATTCAGTGATCCAAAATTCATTGTTTATGCATCACACCCAATGCTCCATGCAGTACGTGACCTCCTTAATACCCACTACCAGGCTCACCCATCCTCCCCTCCCTTCTCCCCTCCATAACCCTCAGCTTGTTTCTCAGATTCTACAGTCTATCATGGTTTGTCTCCCCTTCTGATTTACCCCAATTCACTTTTCCTTTCCTACCCCTAGAGTCCTCCATTTTATTCCTTATGTTCCACTAGTAAGTGATACCATATGATAATTGACTTTCTCTGCTTGACTTATTTCACTCAGCATAATCTCCTCCAGACTCGTCCATGTTGATACAAAAGTTGGGTATTCATTCTTTCTGATGGCTGAGTAATATTCCATTGTATATATGGACCACATCTTCTTTATCCATTCGTCTGTTGAAGGGCACCTCGGCTCTTTCCACAGTTTGGCGATTGTGACCACTACTGCTATGAACATTGGGGTACATATGGCCCTTCTTTTCACTACATCTGTATCTTTGGGGTAAATACCCAGTCGTTCAATTGCAGGGTCATAGGGTAGCTCTATTTTTAATTTTTTGAGGAATCTCCACACTGTTTTCCAAAGCAGCTGCACCAACTTGCATTCCCACCAACAGTGTAAGAGGGTTCCCTTTTCTCCACATCCTCTCCAACACTTGTCGTTTCCTGTCTTGTTGATTTTGGCCATTCTCACTGGTGTAAGATGGTATCTCAATGTGGTTTTGATTTGAGTTTCCCTGATGGCTAGTGATGATGAACATTTTTTCATGTCTGTTGGCCATTTGTATATGTCTTCTTTGGATTCGTGTCTATTCATGCCTTCTGCCCATTTTTTGACGTGATTATCTCTTTTTTGGACATTGAGCTTGAGAAGTTCTTTATAAATCTTGGATATCAGCCCTTTGTCTGTAGTGTCATTTGCGAATATCTTCTCCCATTCCGTGGGTTGCCTCTTTGTTTTGTTGACTGTTTCCTTTGCTGTGCAGAATCTTTTTATCTTGATGAAGTCCCAAAAGTTCATTTTTGCTTTCGTTTCCTTTGCCTTTGGAGATGTGTCTTGAAAGAAGTTGTAGTACAGCATTTTTTTTACAGATTTGTGTGAGAGCCTTAGCAAATTAAAACACACATACACGCACACCCCTGAAATTTCATATGGTATCACTCTTTTCCATATCTATTTATTACTATATACATATATATACATATTAATCTCTCATCTGCTTTTATTAGTTAATTTTGCCAATTCCTTGGATATTTTTTATATTTTTTGTCTTAGTAGCTTTTTACAGAGAGAAGTTTTTGCATTTTGAAGTACCTTGGTGGCACAGGCAGTTAAACATCCGACTCTTAGTTTCAGCTCAGGTTGTAATCTCAGGGTTGTGAGACTGAGTCCCACAGCAAGCTCTGCAGTCAGCTCAGAGTATACTTGAGTCTTTCTCCCTCTCCCTCTGCTCTCCCTCCCAACACTGACTCTCTCTCTCTCACCCTCTAAAATAAATAAATAAATCGTTTGAAAAAAGAAGAAGAAGAAGGTTTTGCATTTTGGGGCACCCGGGTGGCTCAGTCAGTTTAGTGTCTGACTCTTGACTTTGGCTCAGGTCATAATCTCAGGGCTGTGAGATCAAGCCCTGCATCAGGCTCCCTGCTCAGAGCCAAATCTGCTTGAGATTCTCTCTCTCCCTCTGCCCCTGCTTCCATACTCACACTCTCTCTCTTTAAAAAAAAAAAAAAAAAAAANGGAAGAAAAAGGAGAAATGTTTGCATTCTGTGTGATATAGTCAGTTAATATCGTTCCTTGTGATTCTTTCTACTATTCCTAAAGGTAGATATTCCTCTTTCCCTCCATAGATTTACAGATAGTGATTTTCTTGTGCTTTTCTCATTTTTTAGAAGTATTTTTGTCATTGGAATTATGATTAAAAAGTAGATGAAATAAGTAATAAAATTGTTGCATTATTTCCCTTCTCTCTCCGTATCTTCCCTTTCTCATCTCATGCAGCCTGAAGAGTAGTCAAAACAGTGTTTCTAACCCACCAGTGTCCAGGCTCAGTAGTTGGCATATTTTCCCCCTCCATTTCTCATGAATCCTTTAGGATTAGTAGACCTTTTGGACAATACTGTATATCTTAAAGTTGTGTGTTAACTAATATTAGTTAACTAATAATTTGAAATGCTCTTGTATAGGCCTGTAGGTGACCTTATTCACTGATAAATAGCAGACCCTAATATTAGCTTCCTATAAAAGGTATCACATGTCTCTTTTAAGTAGAGTGACCACTCTCATGTTACCTTTCAAGTTTCATCATTACTTCCTTAATGTTGTTTGTGGATATTGAATATTTTTTAAGATAATAATTTAAGGTCAAAATAATTTTGTCAAAAGTTTTCTTGTCTTTTTATTCACTTATTCAGTTAGTATGTTCAAAAGAGTCACCCTGTTTTGTCTAATAGTATCTTGAACCTAGGAAGCAAATGGTGAAAAATAGATGTATGGAATATTGACAGTTTATGTGCAGCATCTGTCTAGGCTTAATATATTTTCTCTTGTACCTTATCCCTAAAAATGTTACAAATGGACACTTTTCTTTGAAGTCAAGGTACAAAGTACATACCTACTGAATACATTTTGAGATGTGTATTCAAAATGTATGTGTGTGTGTGTGTGTTTGCGTGGCTGTGCATTTTGCACATTTGTGACTCATATTAACCTCAAATATGAACCTCATGTCCTCTTCCCAGCCTTAGTATACTTACTATTTTTTTTTTTTTTTAATGTTTGAGACCTAAGAAGCTGGTCAGCTGAGCCATTGTGTAGAATTACTTCTCTGTTTTGTATTTTTTTTCTCAGCACAAAAATTTATCACCAAGGCTTATNATTTTAATGTTTGAGACCTAAGAAGCTGGTCAGCTGAGCCATTGTATAGAATTACTTCTCTGTTTTGTATTTTTTTTCTCAGCACAAAAATTTATCACCAAGGCTTATTATAAACCATAGAATTTACTTGTATGGTTTCTGCTATTCTGTAGATTTTTCACTGCTAAATAAGACAGTTAGAAATTATGTCATTTCCGGACATTGTGTTTCACCAAGCCCATTGCAATAAGACAATCGAGGCTTTGTTTTAGTCTTTTCCTCTAAAAGTCATCACCTTTAAAATCAAAATGTCAGACGTTTTGAAACTGATTGCTATGCAAATTCAATCTGATTATACCAAAAATCTATAAAGCAGGTGTTTTAGTAGTTGAATCCCCTAATTACCTTAAAATAGGAGGACTTTTTTAATACCTTAGTCTTTATGACAGTTACTTTCCATAATATTGTGGACTAGAAGTTTAGTGACAAATCCTGTTGCTGCTTCTTGCACAGTTTCATATTGGTGTTCTGTGGCAGGACCAGGTAGATTAGGTGGGTCAGCAGAGGCAAAAAAAAAAAAAAAAAAAAAAAAAAAAAAAAAAAANAAAAAAAAAAAAAAAAAAGTTATCCATCTATCTTCTTAATCCACTACCCCTTCAAGTGTATCATTAATGTGATATCACTCTGTAGTATGGGGAAACCCCAAAAGTAATACCCTTCCATATTTCTCATCAGGAAGTGATTTCTAAAGTTTGTGGGTATATGCTGCCATGTCACTTGGATTCTGTGTTTGATAACCACCACTTCTACCATTAACCTCAAACTGTTGCTGGGTTTTTACATTACTCTCTCAACCTTCAAATCCAAGTCAGAAACTTTGGAATGCCTGAGCTTCACTGTCAAGCCTGCAGCAGAAATAGGGAATAACTTCCCATCTTTGACCTCTGTGCAAGAGGAGATATTCAGTTGCTGGCTGTTTATGGGTATCTTTTACAGTCCTTTAGCTGATTATATCCAGTCACTGTGATTCTTTTGCAATCCCATTTCAATATTCTCTAGCCAGTGGGCTAAATTATAAAGTTACCCACAACCAACACATGCTATATGCAGAAGAAGAGGGTAGACAGAAGAAAGAGAAATGAAATTAGTTAAAATATATAAAATATGTTAGTTAAAATATGCTTAGAGCATATTTGAGGTAGCAAAGTTAGAGGTCACAGTATTTTTTTTCTGCAAAACAGGACAAAACATTATTTGGTCAGGGAGCCAGACATTTGTGATTTATTTTCTCTACCATCTGTCACCTGCACACTTCTTCAATCAGTTCCTAAGCTAATTAAGATTCTTTATCCATTGGAGTAACCAAAACCCACATTTTTGAGATATTAGAAATTGGATTTTTGTATATCCTTACTATATAAGGCTTTAAAAGTTTTTGATTTGTTTTTCAAATGGATACAATAGTGTGAGAAGATTTCTCTAGGGTCTATCCAAATTTTTCCATCCCCTTATTGTGTAGCAATAACCCAATTTCCTTATCAGGATTGGTTACCTAAGTGACAATATGACCACATTTTGCTTGTTCACCCCATACAATGAAAGATATGATTATTTCAGCTTCTAAGTAAATTGTTACATCCCTTGGATGTTAAGCCTCCAAACTAGCACAGCTAGAGTTATAGGGAAGGGAAACAAAAATTTTCCAAGTGCTTTATTACCCATGACTACAAAAGCATTCACACATATTGACTACTTGATTCCTGGAACTATAGATTCTGGAAATGAGAGAAATAGTATCATTTAATGATTACTACTTCAGAGTATACACCTCATTTTACAAGAGAGTACCCCAGCCTTGCCAAAGCAATGTCTTTCAACTGCCACTCTGAGTCATTCATCTATAAAGCCAGCTCTTTCTGGGTAATGAGGGAGGTAATAAGACCAGTGGATCCCATGGCATCCATTGTCTTAATCTTTCTCTATAAAGTGAGTTCCTCAGTCAAAAATATTATCATAGAAGACATTAGATGACGTATAAATTGTTCAGTAATCCTACTGTTGAAGCTACAGACGGCACTCAATAGGCAGGAAAAAGAATCAAAATCCAAAGTGTCCATTCTAGACATGATCCAAATAGATGTCCCCTCTGTGATAGCAAGGATCCAGTGTAATCTCCTCACTACCAGATAGCTATCTGGTCCCCTGGGCAAGGTACTTTATAATGGGCCTAGGGATGTTTGCACTGGTGGCATATTAGGCACAAAGCAGTGGCAGTAGCTGGGTCTGCCTGAGGAAATGGAAGTCCATGTTTAGCCTGTGCATAGTTTTCACCTCTTCCACCATGGCACCACTTAGTACATGAACCCATTACACAAAACACTGGGGTCTGGGTGGGGAGACTGCCTGATATCATTTTGCCCACTTGCCTATTAATAGCATTGTCCACTCTGCTGTTAGCTTTTGGTAAACATCTTCATGGGATATAGGTAGTCTATTCTGGAACTATTCTAAAATTTCATCCACATAAAACTTGTGGCTTTCTTGCCACCTGCCCTCCGGTAGCACTCTTGTCAAGCTCCTGACCCTTGGACTAATCCAACAGCTCCAGAGCAAAGTGTGGATCATCCATTCACATCATCTCTTCTTTGCAGTAAAGTGACAGGGAAATACTTGACACTTAGCTGTTTCCCCGAGAGTCATCCCCGAAAGGTTTTGTAACACCACATCAGTGAACTTCATATAGGGTTGCTGTCTTATGCAAAGCCATTTGTAATTTGTAATTTTTTTTCTCAATCAGTTTGACATAAGAAATACCCTGTGGGGCTAGTTGAATTAGGGATAGCATGGAAAGAAAAGGCACACACATGGAGTGTTCATGAATTACCTTTCATGATATTCTTCCATCTGGAACTTTTATTTCTACTAATGATGGGCTGCTGCCAGGCACACCCACATGTATAGATGGAGAGGTCAAAAGCAGTAGTTCATGACCAGTAGCTTCAGTTGAAGAATTACCTGGTATCACATAGTTAGGCATTTTTTCTCTCCCACACCAAAAATACCCATAAGAGTAATCCTCTAACTTAAGTCAGTAGGCCGCTCTTACCAGAATTCGTAAAGTATTCACTTATGTAACATACGTATTGAGTATCTGCAGCTTTACAAAGCACCATGTTAGCCAACTGATCCCAGTTCTCAAGGAGCTCGACTAGATAGAAATTTAAAAATATATATGATGAAGCAAATAATATAAAAATTGCTATAAAAATGAGAAATGAAATGTGATAAGGGAATATGGGGCTTCTTTAAATAGGATGATCAGAGAAGACTTCCTTAAGGCAGTAACATTTAAGCTGAGAACCTAAGTACAAGAACAAGTTAACTGTACCATGAGAGAAGATAATAGCATTTCAGGTAAAGGGAACAGGATGTTAAAGGAACTGAGGTCAGCTCAGCTGGAACACAGTAAGCTAAGAGGAAAAAGGTAAAAGGTAAGATTCAGAGTAAGCAGGAGCCAGCTCATGTAAGTCCTTACCCATGGTTACAGAGCTCAGATTTTGATTCTAAGCACTATGAGAAGACAACCATTTATTTATTTATTTATTTATTTATTTATTTATTTATTTAAGAAACATCTGTGTATTAGGTAAAGTTCCTACCCTGAGAATTAACATCCTTGGGATGATTAGATAAAAAGCAAATATGTCAAATCTTGATAATTTCTATGGAAAAATAAATAAGCAGGGTAAAGAGAAAAGGGGGTGCTGAGTAGTAAAATGTTATACATTGATAGACGTATAGAATGCCCCTGTGATGAGGGTACCTTTGAATAGAGAACTGAAGAAAGCAAGGAAACAAACCAAGCAGATAGTTAAGAGAGGTGTCTTTAATTCTCTCCAGGGAATTAAAAGGTTTTAAGCAAGGCAAATTACATACTCAATTTGCATTTTAAGATCACTTTTGCTGCTTAGTGGAAAATGGACTGAAGTGGAGGTTAAGCATGGAATTAATGATGGTGGTGACCTAGGGGCCACGTAGAGGGCTGACAGTGGGAATGGAAAGATGTTTTGGCCTAGTTTCAGTAGAACTTTCTGATAGGTGAGAAATGAAGGTTGAGAAGATGAAAAGAATCAGGAATGTCTCCCCAGTTATTAACTCTAAATATCTGAGTAAATAACAGTGTCATTTATTGAAATGGGGAGAGAGGAAAGTATAGGATGGAAAGAAAGGAAAAGACAGATTTGAGCCAAGAGGGGGAGAAAAAGAAAAAGGTTATATTTTGGATGTTAATTTCCATTTCCAAGACTTTCAGGGCAATTAGATAGAGGAAGTCGGTATAATCCACAGGAGATGTGAAACGAACATATGAACTTGGGAGCATCAGCATAGAAGCAACCTTTACACCCAGATAATCACATGAGACCCTGACACAGTGTGTGGAGAACCAGAGGGCCAGGCCTCGAGGGACTCAAGGTAGAGCTTATAGGTGAAAAATGAAGAGCTGGCAAAGGGCACTGAGAAGGTGATGTCAGTAAGGAAAGTCTTAAAACATTGTAAATAAGAGGGTTTTGTGAAGGAAGAAGGGTTTAACTACTTCAGATGTTAATGGAAGCTGAGTGAGATGAGCAGGGAAACACGGATGGGGTTTAGCACTCAGACATCCTGTATGAACATGGCAAGCAGCAACTCAGACAACTGAAAATCACCACAAGTTCAAATTTGGTAGAGTTTCTACTAATGACAGTTTTCTTTTTTTTTTTTCTTTTTAAGATTTTATTTATTTGACAGAGAGAGAGAGAGAGAGAGAGAGCACAAGCAGTAGAAGGAGAAGCAGAAGCAGGTTCCCAGCTGAGCAGGGAGCCTGATGAGGGCTCGAGCCTAGGATCATGACCTGAGCCAAAGGCACTTAACTGACTGAGCCACCCAGGTGTCCTTAATAACAGTTTTCTATCGTTCTTACTATTCAGTTGGTTTTTTATTCAACATATATATTGACCTCTTCCTTATAAGTGAGAAGTTAGTACCAGACTTTGAGGATAGACTTTGAGATCGTTGAAAATCAGAAATTAAGTTGAGTTTAATATAGGGTGACCACATTTTCTACTCAAAAATCTGTTTTATTATCAAACCAAAATAGATTTAGCTTGTGATACAAAAGTCCCACCCCAAGTGCTTTCTATTACAGATACAAAAATTGAAACTTGAAAGAAGTTAAGTAATTTCCCCAATAGCATGAAATAAATGGAGCTCAGAAACTCAAAACTAGGATAGTTGACCCAGTTTTTTCACTCTGCCATACAGTACCTGAAACGCCATACAGTACCTGACAACAAACTGACTAGAGAATATGGAAAAGTCACAGTGCCCATATGTGTTCTGATAGGGATGGAAAAATACAGTAAAGACAGAAAAGACAGTAGCTACAGTATCAAACACAGGCAGCCAATTAGAGCTGTGCCATTCTCAGTCATGAGTGGTGATATTTTCATTTATAAAAGAAGATACTTTAAGATATTCTTAATTTTTAGGTATAGGAGTAGAAATACTCAAATACTGAAGAATAAATTGGTTTGCTTGTCATCTGCATAGTTCCCCACACACAGTTGTGCATAGTACAACTATACAGTTGTGCATAGTACACAACTGTAGTTGTAGTACACTCCCCAGTGAGTGTAGTACACAATTCATTATTTGAAATCTTACCTGTTTTCTGCCCACAGTCCAAAACAGTGAGACCCAGACTTAAGCCAAGTGAATGATTTTATTATTTTAAGTATATCACATCCCCGTGGTAATTAGAAGGTGGCACTGTGGTTGAGAATGTGGAGTGGAGCCAGGCCTCTGGGTTTAATTCCGACTGCCCATTACAAGCTACATGACCTTGGTGGGGTGTTCAGCCTCTGAGCCTTACCCCCTTCATCTATAAAAGAATAATAATAATCCTATCCTTGCAGGATCGTTGTAAGTATTAAACGAATTAAGTTATGTAGTGTTCTTAAAACAAGACTGGAACAGAGGTAAATGTTCAGTAAGTGGGGTTTGGTTTTTTTGTTGTTGTTATTGTTAAGATTTTATTTATTTGAGAGAGAGAGAAAGTGAAAGAGATCATGAGATGGGAGAGGGTCAGAGGGAGAGCAGACCCCTCTGAGCACGGAGCCCAATGTGGGACTTGATCCCAGGATGCTGGGATCATGACCTGAGCCAAAGGCAGTTGCTTAACCAACGGAGCCACCAAGGCATCCCTAAATGTTCAGTAAGTGTTAACTGTTAATTACTCCCCTCTGAGCACGGAGCCCAGTGTGGGACTTGATCCCAGGATGCTGGGATCATGACCTGAGCCAAAGGCAGTTGCTTAACCAANCCCTCTGAGCACGGAGCCCAATGTGGGACTTGATCCCAGGATGCTGGGATCATGACCTGAGCCAAAGGCAGTTGCTTAACCAACGGAGCCACCAAGGCATCCCTAAATGTTCAGTAAGTGTTAACTGTTAATTACTGTTACAGTACAGCAACTCTGAATACCTTATAAATGGGTAAGTTCTTTTTGCTGAAATCTCTGTGGTTAAATTTGCTATTATTTTTATATTTTGCTTATATTCCTCCACAAATTTAATTCATATTAATATAGTATTTGTTCATTTAAAATTGTGCTACCTTAGCAAAGTCATTTTATAACATCTCTTTCATCAGCTTTACCTGCATTTTAAAAGCTTTTTAATATATGGAAATGCTCTCTAAACATGTGTTAGAATCTGAACTCTCCAAAAATGGAAATAAGCATAAAATGTATATTCCAGAATAAATATGAAGCACTGACTTGGATTTCCTACCAATAGCATAATGAATTAAGTTAGAAATATTAATAAGGGGGCACCTGGGTGGCTCAGTGGGTTAAAGCCTCTGTCTTCGGCTCAGGTCATGATCTCAGGGTCCTGGGATCGAGCCCCACATCGGGCTCTCTGATCAACAGGGAGCCTGCTTCCTCCTCTCCCTCTGCCTGCTTCTCTGCCTACTTGTGATCTCTCTCTCACTGTCAAATAAATAAAATCTTTAAAAAAAAAAAGAAATATTAATAAGGAAAACCAGTTTTTATATTGCTATCATTAAGAATTAGGACAAGCTAAGAAGGAAACACTGAAAATAGTACTGTGTTTATTTAGCAGACATAGCAAAGATTTACATGTTATTGTTTAGATTTCATTGATATATTTAATTTACATATAATCATATTTAATTACATATATAAATATGTTTCTATATTAATAGCATGGTAAATCATTTTGTCAAGTCATTTTTTTGGGCTTCAGAGAGGACAGCAAGGAATATATTATAAGGAGTATTGGCAAAGATTAGAAAGTTACTTTCTTTAATTAATTAATATTATTTTCAAATTTCTTTTCCCTTAGTAGATCAGCAGAATGTTCTAAAGTGTTTCTTTCATTTTAATTTTTTCCCCCTCAGTCTGTGGGGTTTATCATACAGAAGTGTATTTTAAGAAATTAACACTTGGTAATTATAAGGAAATGTTTAACTTTAACAGCTATACCAGATGTGATATATTTAATTATCTTTGTTTTTAAAAAGTTTTGTAACTTTCATTATTCTTCGGTATGCTGCATCCTTTATTGAGCATTTTAGACAATTGATAAGCATTATTCAGTGGCATATGGTCTGAGTCTGATGTGCTTTGAAAAGAGTACAGAGTTTTCTGATAATGAGGATTCTGTGAAAATAGGAAAACCAGCACAACAGATATGCTCTGAGAAACTATGGGTTTTTAGCATCTTGAAACAATATATCACACTCAAAGGGACAGAATTGGGCTGTACAATCTGTTAGCTCATTCTTGTCCAATCTGGTCTCCTCCTTTCTTTTGGAGCCAGCATTGTCATCAACTCACTGAATTATATTCTGACTGGAATGTATTTCAGGCACAGAGTAATGTATCTACTTAAATGGAATCCTATATTTCTACAAAAGCTTTTTGAGTGTAATAAATTTAAAATATAAAAAAATTCTATTAAGTTAAAGTAATTGGTTCAACAGTTTACACATGTGCCTCCTCCCCCATCACCCTAAAATAAAAGCCACTATTTAGAAGAATATAGATCTGTTTTTGTTTTATTTATAATATTGAATAATTTTTTTTGTTTAACTATCAAATAGCCAGTCAGACATTTCCAAGACTTTTGGAAAGATACCTATACATTACAACAAATGTTGGTTGAATAGAAATGAACTGTGGAATTAAAACTTCCTCTGTCAGTGTTTTAATTATCATAATTATTCTTATTAAAATTCTATAGCAGCCTTTCTTAACAAGAATTAAGCCTTAATGTCTTAAGACATCCATTGCATGTAGTAAGTGAACTTTTCTCCTAACCATCTAAAATGGTACTATCTATCTTTGGAAAAATTAAAAAGAATGTAATTCAAATACTTTTTGTGAGGTTTAATTCTCTCATGGAGCTAGGATTGAGAGAGTCTACGCTAGTAATCAAGATCACTGGGTCTTTTAATTTGAAATATACTGGACGGTGTATATGAATGTTATATTAGAGCTGTACTATTTTATGTAAAGGATTAAATATAATAATCTTTATAAAGTGTTAAGCCCAATGCCTGACACATAATAAATACTCAACAAATAATACATATTACCATGTTTTAAGTTTTCGTTATCCTAAGTTTCTCAAAAATTTTGCTTATATCATGATCACGATGAAACATTTTAAGTATATAATTTAATCAAAGGTGTATAGAATTTAATCAACAGTTTATATTTTCAAACTTAAACAGGCTGTCCTGGTAGTATCTTATGCTTAATGACTGAGTAACATTACTATAAATTTTGCTTTTTTATGCTGTTCAAATAACTCAGAATTCATCCACAGTAACTATGTAATAAATGAAGTTGTTTTTTGTAATTGTCCTCATGAGGATTTTAAGTCTTTGCCAGTTCAGATAGGCAAATAGTTCTTTTTAATGCGTTGATTTATGTGGAAGTGGGGGCAGAGGGAATGAGAAGCAGCCTTCCCTGATGTGAAAGAACAGGATATTAATGCCTCACCAAACCTCTTGCCATAGGATTCTTTAGCTTTCCTATAGTAAATGGTATATTTTGGGGGGTATGATTGGCATTGCCATGGAACACTATAAATTATACAAGTTATAAAAGTATACTGTTATTAAGTTATGAAACTGAAAAAATAATCCTTGAAATTAATTGTCACAGCAAGAATATCAGTGAATTAATTCTTGATAGTGTAAATTGAAGATATTTATGCAGTGAACTTTTGAGCAAAAAAAATGGATAATAGGCTGTCACTTGAGAATGGCTAACATAATATGTGAAACAAGATAAGCACCTTTCTTATAGCATACATTATAGCATACAGCTTGCTTATCCTTTGCTGATTTTAAAGGTAAAGTGGATTTATGTTAATACATTTCTATATTCTTGCTTAACAGTTTATAAAAATGAGTATTCAGGAATATCAGGTGACCATACTGTGATTGTGAAACAGAATGAACTGTTTATATATTGCATTCAATTCAGGGAAAGTTGATAAATAACATGATAAAATATATTACTTTGTTTCTATGAATTTTTTGTACATTAAGAACTATTACAAAGCCAAATTCCATCTTCCTATTTTTTGAATTATTAGTGTAAAAACAACTTATTCCCACATAAAAAAAATTTGTAAAATTTTTCTTACCATTGAAAATAAGATGAGTTAGATTGAAAGCAATTGGAGTGCTTCATAATGAATATATTGTCTTATACATTTTTGCTAAACTCCAGCATCTGGCTAAACTTTTGTGAGATTTTTGTGAGCTGCTCCCTGGTTTCTTCACAACCAGGGGAGTGAATGTATTGCAAGCATATCTGTGTATATTAGGGGGAAAAAAGAAATGAGATCTGAAGACAGTGTTGGTTGTCTATACTATCTCAGTCTTCAGGCATATAAAAATTATACATGGTACCCATTTCCAAGTTTATCCTCCACTGTTGTTCACTGTGGAACATGGTAGGGAAATTATAGATATAACTAAAATATGTCATTCTTTTAACTGTTCATGCATTCTCAAACCACTTGATCTCTTTATTACTCCCCTCATGGAGTTGTCCAAAAAGAAGATGCCCATACTGCATCTTGTATCATCCACTGCTTTAAGGACCAGTAGAGGTCTATCATTAAACAGAAAGAGATTGGGCTTTCTATTTACTTCTTTACAGGGAGTAAGTTTTATAAGAAAATAAAATTTGTTTCTGTTGCCATAAAATCTGTATTGCATTAAGTATTTTCCAAGCAGAATGGAAAGTGATAGAATACTCAGAGATGATATCAGATATAAGTTTCACAAACTCTTTAGACATATGAAAACTTAGTGAGCTAAACTGAGGCTGGACATGAAATAACGTTACTACATATATAGCTTAATAATAGTTCTAATTGATAAAGAGCCACTACAGACCAGTACGGGAAAAAAAGCTATCATATCCACTTAAAAAATGAAAAGATAATTTACCAAAAAAAGCTAGTAAATATGAAAAGTATTTAACTGCATTGTTGATCAAAAAAATGAGAAGTAATCAAAAAAATACCTGTTTGATTTTTTAAATAAAGAAGCTGAGGCTCAGAGAGGTGTATGACTTACCCCAGGTCATTAAGTTCAGTTGAGAAACCTTAAATTTGAATGATTCCTGACTATTTGGTGAGATATTGGCTGATTTTTTTGCATAAACTTTTTTGTCCATATTTTCTAAATTTTTAGCCCTGAGCCCAGAAGATGGAAGGTTTTTCTATTACAGGTGATAAACAAGACACTGGAACATTTTAGGCAACATTATATCCTTTTTAATAATTGTTACTCATTTAAGAAGTCATTGCATTTACCCGCAGATTTTTTTCCTTGATGTGTGAGAATAAAATGGATAACATTGAACTTTAATTCATTTAGGGTATACATTCTCACTAACTAGATATCTTTTTTAATTAATTTAACTTTAATCATAACTATAGATGAGGCCTATATTTTTGTTCATGTAGTATAAGAATCAAAAAACAAAATTAGTCAAATTATAAACTTAGTATGAAAATTTTAAAGCTAATGAACCTACATCCTGTCATTGTGCTTTTATTTGCAGATGGAGAACATCATTGGAACACTAAGAGATTCCAACCTGAAGCTGACACTTGCTTTTGGAATAGGAATGCATCATGCTGGACTACATGAGAGGGACCGAAAAACAGTAGAGGAACTGTTTGTAAACTGTAAAGTTCAGGTATTTTATTTTTCTTAAATAGATATTTAAATATAACTTAAAAGTTATGTTTTAGTTAAATATATTTTATTTTCTAGGTTCTGATTGCTACAAGTACATTAGCCTGGGGTGTAAACTTTCCAGCTCATTTAGTAATTATAAAGGGAACAGAGTATTATGATGGAAAAACAAGACGTTATGTGGATTTTCCCATTACAGGTAATTTTTTTAATTTACAGATATATTAAGCTTCTCTTTTAGACTTAATAATCTGAATTGCATGAATTGAATTGTAGAGTTGATCACATTTGAACATCTGATGAGCAAATTTTAAATTTTCGTTTCCACTGCAAATACTGTTCCAAGTATTGAGCCATTTTATTTACTTTTACGTTCCTAATTTGTTAATAAATATCAGCCTAACTAATGGTTTCAAATTCACAAATAGATGAAAGTACTGATTAGTAGCTATTAGTGACTTAATAAATTATAGTTAAACATGATATTGTTTATTTTTAAATCTGTTTCACTAGAAATACTTCCATGGCACGTCCAGAACCAAAGGGCTTGTTGCTTCAATGTGTCCATGAACATTCTAGTAACATATTTTAAAACGTGATAAAAGCATTGTCAGTTCTGAAGAAGGAATTTACTGTGTGTATTTCCACTCAATGATTACATGTAAAAACTATATTTCTAAATCATTTTTTACCTCAGAAATTCCTGCAGTATAAAAGAAAGAACATTTATACCATAAGTAGGAGGAAGGTGAGGCCTAAAAGGACTCATGGGGTCCGTTCCTGGGGAAAAATAATCAGATTAATTTACTGAAGAGATTCACCCATATATGTCTTACTTTTTCTTGTTTAATTAATTAAAATAGTGATAACTCTTTTTTTAAGATTTTATTTGTTTGAGAGAGAGCACACACAAGCAGGGGGAGGGGGAGGGGGGAAGAGAGAGAATCTCAAGCAGATTCTGTGCTGAGCGTGGAGCCCAACGTGGGCCTAAATCCCACCACCCTGAGATCATGACCTGAACTAAAACCAAGAGTCAGATGCTTAACCAACTGAGCCATCCAAGGGCCCCAAGTCTTAAAACAACATTTAACTAAAGGAGACTTATCATTTTTACTCTTACAAACAGTAAGAGAGACCCTTTTTGGGGATTCGGTTTCCTGTCATAAGGAATTGATTATTTAATTTTTAGGGAATTCAACAGTAGCCATCAGAGATAATATCCATACTCTTAAAATATTCTGTATCCTTTATTATTTTGTTGTGTTTTCAAAACATGCTATAATCACCTTGTGATATCACAAATATACCTTGTGCTATCTGCCATGTTCCAGAATACCTCTTGTTCTCTTTTTTTATAGATGTACTCCAAATGATGGGGCGTGCTGGGAGGCCTCAGTTTGATGACCAAGGCAAAGCTGTAATTCTGGTTCATGACATAAAGAAAGACTTTTACAAAAAATTTCTTTATGAACCTTTCCCAGTAGAGTCAAGGTAAATTTTGCTATAAATTAACTTAAATGGATTCATGTCATAGCAAGTTAATATTTATCTCATGGTAATTAATTAGATAAAAATCAGTAAAAGTTCTAGTCAAAAGAATTATTTGAAATGAAACTGAATTATTACTATAAGACAGAATTCAATTATGATTTCATTTTAAAAAAATCTTTTAAAAGAAGCAGTGTAGTACAGTGTTGAGTCACATGAACTCTGGAGCCAAATAACCCAGATTCATATCTGAGCTCCACTACTTACTTCCTTATCTTCAGCAAGTTATTTGATTCCTCAGTGCCTTAGTGCACCTATCTGTAAAATGGAGATAATAGCAACACTAGCTATCTCATAGGTTATTTGTAATGATAAAATATATAGCGCTTATAACAGTGTCTGTCACATAGTAAGCACTTAATAAAGTTTTAGTTTGATGTGTGTTTTTGTACTATATAGTTAATAAAGAAATCTCCAAAATAAAGGGACTTGTAATGAATAATTTAGGCTACTGCCTTATTTCAGGATTATCACATACTTCTTTGTGGCCCAGTAAACTACCCCTTTGACAAAGGCCTCTCATTTTCTTAGTGGAAAATAGCCTTTCTCCCTCAGATTTATATATTTTTTTACTTATAACATTTATCACTTGCTATCTTTTGTTGTCTTTTTTTAAAATACTGTATGCTGACTGCAAAAGACAACACATGTTTCTAATTAATAGTGTAAATAGTTACTGGAGTTTTTATTCTAAGTGTTAATGTTCAATTTTTTAATTTAGAAAAAGTAAAAACATGGATTTACTTAACACTGTACTGGGGGAAAATTTATATTCCTATATATAATAATATATGTGTTATATATAAATACATATAATAAGATATACATTTTAAAACAAAGCATGAATAATCTAAATATTCATCTCAAAAATTTGGAAAAAAATTAACCAACTGAACTCAAAAGAAAAGGGAAGAAAGATAAGAGCAAGAATCAAAGATTTGAAACCAAATACACATTAGAAAAACATCAAAAAGTCAAAAGGTTCTTTGAAAAGAAGAATGAAATCAATAAACCTTTAACTCTGTTCAAAAATATAGAAATGAACAAAATGATATTAGAAATGAATAGATCACAGGCATTAAAAAGATTATGAAAAACATGCAAATAATTTTAAAATTTAGATCAAATGATAAAATTCATTAAAAAACTTATCAAACTGACATAAAAGAAATAGAAAATCTAAATGATCTCTTATTTATCAAAGCAATTGAATATAAAATTTAAAACCTTGCCATAAAGAAATCTGACTCAGATGCTTTACTAGTGAATTCTTCATAACATTAAGGATGAAATAACATCAGTCAGTCTTAAATGAACTTTTCCTGATAGTAGGGAAAAAAAGACCATTTGCCAACTTATTTTATAAGATCAGGGTAACCATGATACCAAAACCTGATAAGAAATGTACCAAAAAGAAACATTAGCAAACCTGTAACTTTTATAAATATAAATATAGAAATCCTAAATAAAACATTAGTAAATCAAATATGTATAATTTATTTTATAAATGTGAAGTTGATTTATTATTTGAAAATAAATTACTATAATTTACTACATAACAGGAAAAAAATGAGAAAGTCATTATCAAAATATTTTATTATTATATAATATACATAATTTTATATATTTTGTATCATTATTATTATCAAAAAATGTTTGAAAAATTCCATGCCAATTCATAATAAAAACTCTTAGCAAACAGGAATATAAGGAAAGGTCCTTAATCTGACAAGAAGTATATCTGCAAACATCATAATTAATAATGAAATATTGAAAGTTTTCCCTTTGAGACAGGGAATGATATAAGAATCTTGTTCTCCCCACTTCCATTAAACATTCAACTAGAAGCCCAAGCCACTGCAATAAGGTAAGGAAGAGAGATAAATCAGAATATTCTTTTGAATAAGGGTAGTGACTAAACAGCACTAAAGGAGGTCTTCTGGGGAACTGGTGATACCTGATCTTAGTGTTACATAGGGGTGTTTACATTGTGAAAATTACTTGAGTTGTACATGTATGATTTATATAATTCTCTGTATGTGTATTTCAGTAGTTAACTAAAAATTTTAACTTCCTACCTTAATATGGCTGTTAATACTTACCAATCATGGAGTATTCCATAGTTTACACATTAACTTCTCTATTAATGGGCCTTTTGAGTTTCCTATTTTTTTCCTTACATACAATGTTTCAGTGAAGTAATTTGTTTCCCTACTCTCCTCTATAAATGTTTCTCTGGCAGATGATAGTGAATGTGAAATTGCTGAGTCATAGTGATCATTCAAATAGATACTGCCAAGCTGCCCTCAATTGAGTACACAGATTTATACTCTGCTACTGGTGAATTGAGAGTAATATAGAAACTTTTCTTGTTTTTTCAATCATATAATTTATTACCATTTTCTCATGTTCTTAAAACATCCTTTGCAAAAACTATTTTTAATACTTGCATAATGTCCCACATATCATAATTTATTTAGCCTTTTTTTGTTTGAACACTGCTTCCCCTTTTTTTTTGCATTTTACATAAGAAACTAAAATAAACATTATGTTATGCTAGTCTTTCAACACATCTGATCATCTTTGAGTACTCTACAACACCTAGCACAATTATGTTTCATATGATTAGGATCTTAACACTGACTAGATAAATGAAAGGAATAGATATCTTTACTGTCTCATAAGTGTCATCCCTTTCCTGCCAACTCTCCTTTCATCAGCCTCAATATTATAACATACTTATTCCAATACCCCATAAGTATACTCTTCCCTACTCTCTAAGTTACATCTTCTGTTGCCCAATCTTAACCTTTCTCCTTTTGGCTCTCATCTTCTGAAACTTTCTAGCCCCATTCCATCAGCCTGCTATGTGAGATAAAGTGTGTTTCATTTAATGATCATTTTTGTTTTCCATGTCTTGTTCCCTGTGTAGCTTATTGGGAGTGCTCTCGGACCATTTAAATGCAGAGATTGCTGGTGGTACAATTACATCTAAGCAAGATGCAATGGATTATATCACCTGGACCTATTTTTTCCGACGTCTTATCATGAACCCCAGGTAAGTGCAGGGCAACTATATACCATTCTGTTTCACACTGAAAGAAACTAAGTTTGAAATATCAGTACGTAACAAAAAAGTCAGAACTTTAGGCATTCTACGTATATGAATTTTCCCAGAGAATCACATGATATCTCTGATATCACAATATATTATATTTGAAAATGAATAATGGTATGCCTTTATTGCTTAGCTTATTTTAGTTAACTTAGGATATCCTTGAGGAGTTGCTCTGTAGTGGGAGGCAGGACACCTGAGTTCATTAAGAAATGTGCTAAACTAGGGCGCCTGGGTGGCTCAGTGGGTTAAAGCCTCTACCTTCGGCTCAGGTCATGATCCCAGGGTCCTGGGATCGAGGCCCGCATCGGGCTCTCTGCTCCGCAGGGAGCCTGCCTCCTCCTCTCCCTCTGCCTGCCTCTCTGCCTACTTGTGATCTCTCTCTCTGTTGAATAAATAAATAAAATCTTTAAAAATAAAAAAAATTAAAAAAAAAGAAATGTGCTAAACTAGATGGTAGTTGCTGCCTTAGGTGCAGTCATAGAAGAGTGAGGCTTGTGCAGTTATAGAGGGAAGACTTTGTGAGGCATCCATAATGGTTAATAAGAACCCTGCAGGAGGAAGTAAAATTAGGGGAGTTGTGGTGGTGTGTCTTTTATTTTCAAGCAGTATAGGTGGATCTTCTTCATTGAGCACCTGTTTGTCAAATGTTATGTAGATTTTGAAGGAAAAATCAGTGTACATTATCCCCTATCTTCAATGGCTGATCTTTTAATGCGGGAAAAAGACATATAAATAATTACCATGTAAAACATAAGTGCTCTAATAGAACTGTATTAGGACTATGAGAGTAAAATCGTCACAGAGAGGTGATATTTCAACCAATTTTCAATCTGGAACAGGAGTAGAAAAGGTAAAAAGCACATAAATACTATATGGACATAGGACTTTGTGGCTTGGAAGGGCATTTGTAGAGTGTCAAGAAGTTTGATGTAGCCAGAGCTTAAGAGTATGAAGACCAAAAGATTGTCTTGACCAGAAAGTGGACCACTCACCAGGGAATAAATGGCCTGTGTGTCATGCTAAGGAGCTTCCATCTGATCCTATTGGCAGTGGTGAGTGTTTAAACACGGTATGCTAGGGAATGAGCTGGAATGGGAGACATTTAAAGCAAGAAAACTGGTTAGGAAGCTGTTTAATAAGAAAGGTGAATAGGACCTTAACAGTTGCAGAAGGAATAGAAGGAAGGCCAGAGATGGGGGACATTCCTGATATATTAGGAAATATCAAGGCATTGTAAGGGAATGAGTTGTTTGTGTAACTATAGATGTATTTCTTTTTCTTATGTCATAAAAGATAGAGGTGATTAATATTGTGGAAAGAGATATGAACACGGAATCAGAACACTAATTCCTGGTTTAGCACTACCCTTTACTATTTGACCTTGAGTCACTTCACCTCTCAGTTTCACTTTCTTCATCTGGAAAATGAGTAATAGCCTCTCTCCCTCACAGGATCATGTTGAGAATTAAATATATGCATTAAAGTCTTTCTAAGTCTTGTATTAATTATGAAGAACATAATTAATGTTGATAAGTGATCTGTTATTCCTGTACTACCTTTCACTTGCTCTACTGGTCCATACCATCCTAAAGAATCTGGTTTAGAGACTGGGAACCTAATCATTTGTCGGTTTCTCTGATTAGCAAACAAGGGAATAATTCCCGAGTTCTCTAAACTGGTTCAAATTGAGTTCAAATATAAATTGAATTCTTTAGCAAATTAGAGTTCTTTACTGAACCACAGATATACTGAACTTTGTGTGTGCTCCCACTTTTCTTAAACTTAAAAAAAAAAACAAATTTTAACTTTCAATTAGAAACAACTTGTGACTTTAAAAAAATTACAAAAAATAGTACAGGCACTGTATAGCCTACACCCAGCTTCCTCAAATGTTGCCATCTTACATGACTAGCACAATTATCCAAACCAGGAAATTAACATTTATGTCATACTATTAATTAATCTATAAACTTTATTTAGATTTTGTCAGTTGTCCCAATCATGTCCTTTGCTGTCCAGGATCCAATTTGGTGTCCTGCATTGCATTTAGTTCTGTCTCTGTAATTCACACTAATGTGTGACATTTCTTCAGTATTTGTCTACTCTAACTTTGACATGTTAGAAGAATACTGGCCAGTTATTTTCTAGAATGTCCTTCAGTCTGGGTCCTACCAAGAGGGAACTGGAACAGACATCACTCCCTGTTGTTCTGGTTGCAAACTACCTTCTATTAATATTAATGTGGTGAGAAAAATCCAACATGCAACTATAATAAACAGTATTAATTAAGGACAGAACAAGATTATGTTTGGGAGAGGTTAGCACAGTGGACAAAGATGAAATCTTGAGGGGATGTACTTGGCTTATAACTTAAAGAAATTATAGGGATGCCTGGGTAGCTCAGTTGGTTAAACAGCTGCCTTCGGCTCAGGTTGTGATCCCAGGGTCCTGGGATCGAGTCCCACATCGGGCTCCTTGCTCAGCAGGGAGCCTGCTTCTCCCTCTGCCTCTGCCTGCTACTCTGCCAGCTTATGCTGTCTCCCCCTCTCTCTGACAAATAAATAAATAAAATCTTTAAAAAAAATGAAAAATTATATTAAGCTTCTGAGCCTGGGGACTTCTTGGGTATTGACAGTTGAGGGTATCTCCTGCTCATATGATTGTAGTGCATGTACATAGTGAGTATTCTGTAGTTCACATTGCCTCACCTACTTTTACCTGAGGGCCATCTTTGCTAGGAGGAAATGCTAGCCCTGGGAGTCGAAGGATGCATTAGCTTAGGGCTCTTGGTTGTTGTGGCAACTTCTTTTCCTTCTTGCTCCCCCAAATAAAAGCTAGGTATCCCCTACTACCACCACCAATACTGCCAAAGGAGACATTAACCCATTCCACCCCTAGGTAAGAGTATGTTCCTCTCACTTTCATGTTTTTACTGTCCACTCTTCCACCTTCCTGCAGTGCCATCCCCAGCTTTTATTGTCATCCACGTTCTAACAGTCTTAAAAGTCCAGTCATATATTGATAAATGCACTTAAATCAATTTTCAGGAGGTGATGATCTATACACTCTCAACTATCCTCATCAAAGTTGCTAGTTCCTTTATGATAGTCACCTGAGCATATTTTGAGATACCTAGCTAGGTTAAGACTGACTATCATTATTATCCTGAAGTAGAAACCTGTGCCCAAGCTGTTACCATGTGAACTAATCAGTCCAGAATAGGTACAGCAATAAATTTTTTGAAGGGTTATGATGATATTTTTCATAGAAAGAGAACAAGCAATCCTAAAATTTGTATGGAACCACAGAAGACCTCAAATGGCCACAGCAAACCTAAGAAAGAAGAACAGAGCTGGAGGCATCACAATTCCTAAAGTCAAATTGTATTACAAAGCTATAGTAATCAAAACAGTATGGTATTGGCATAAAAACAGACACATAAATCAATGGAATAGAACAGAGAACACAATAATAAGCCCACACATATATGGTCAATTAATTTACTCAAAGGAACCAAGAATATATGATGGAGAAAGTACAGTCTCTTTAATAAATGGTATTGAGAAAGCTGGATGGATATTCACAAGCAAAAGAATGAAGCTGGACCCATATATTTCACCATGGACAAAAGTCAATTCAAAATGGATTAAAGACTTGAAGGTAAGATCTGAAACCATAAAACTGCCAGAAGACATAGAAGGTAATGTCCTTGACATTGGTCTTAGTGATGATTTTTTGGATTTTACACCAAATGCAAGGGCAGTAAAAGCAAAAATAAACAGGTGGGACCACATCAAAATAAAATGCTTCTATACAGTAAAGGAAACTAACAAAATGAAAAGGCAACCTACCAAATGGGAGAAAATATTTGCAAATCACATATCTGATTAGAGGTTAATATCCAAAATATATAAAGAATTCACACAACTGAATAGAAAAATAACAATCTGATTAAAAAATGAGCTAAGGATCTGAATAGACATTTTCCTAAAGAAGCCATACATTTGGTCGATAGGTACGTGAAAAGGTGCTCAACATCACTAATCACCAGGGAAATGCAAATCAAAATGCATATCAAAACCAGATATCATCACACACCTGTTAGAATGGCTATTATCAAAAAGACAAGAAATAAGTGTTTGTGAGTATGTAGAGAAAAGGGAACACTTATGCACTGTTGGTGAGAATGAAAATTGGTGTGGCCATTGTGGAAAACAGTATGGAGTTTCCTCAAAAAATTAAAATAGAATTACCACATGATTCAGCAATTCCACTGCTGGGTATTTTTCCAAAGAATATGAAATCACAGTCTCAAAAAGATATCTGCATTCTCATGTTCATTGCAGTATTATTTACTGTAGCAAACACCTAGAAACAACTAGTGTCCATCAGTGGATGAACAGATAAAAACATGATACACACGTGCACACACACACACTGAAATATTTATTATTCACCAAAAAAAAAAAAGAAGAAGGAGGAAATCCTGCCTTTTGCAACAATATGGATAGACCTGGAGGGCATTATGCTAAGTTAAGTAAGTCAAGCAAAGAAAGACAAATACTTTATCTTGTCACTTGTAGTGGACTCTACCAACAACAGAAAAAAAAAAAACAGCTTTTAGATACAGAGAACAGATCATGGGTAGGGTAGGCAAAATGGGTGAAGGAGGTCAAAAAGTACAAACTTCCAATTATAAGACAAATAATCCTGGGAATCTAACGTACAGAATGATTATAGTTAATACTGCATTATATATTTGAAAGTTAATGAGAGAATAGATCTTAAAAGTTCTCATCACAAGAAAAAAGCTTATAACTATGTAAGGTGATTATTGTTAACTAGACAAATTGTAATCATTTCATAATACAAACATATAACGTATTGCATGGAGCATTGGGTGTGGTACATAAACAATGAACCTTGGATCACTGAAAAAATAAAATAAAAATAAAAAACATATCAAATCATTATATTGTATAACTAAAACTAACATATTGTTACATGTCAATTATGTCTCAATAAGGAAAAAAACTGATCAGCAACTGTATTAGGCTCTGCTGGGAGGTAATAGCAACATAAATAATGATCTCTAGTCTCAAAAATCATAGACTTACCTTAAAATGGTGAGGTAGAAGCATTTAAAAAATTAAATCTATATTCATTAATTCAATAAACATTGAGTACCTACTCTATATCAAGTATTATTCCAGGCATTTTGAAGATGTAAATAAAAAATTTTGTTTTCACGGCACTCTTATTCTTGTAGTAGAGACAATGAGTTTAAAAGTTATGCAGATACAAATCCAAACTCCAATGAGATATCACCTCACACAAAGTGGCTAAAATTAACAACACAGGTAACAGCAGATTTTGGTGAGGTTGTGGAAAAAGGGGAACCCTCTTGTACTTTTGGTGGAAATGCAAACTGGTGCAGCTACTCTGGAAAACAGTATGGAGGTTCTTCAAAAAAGTTAAAAACAGAACTAGCCAACAATCCAGCAATTGCACTGCAATGTTACAACATACTTACCCAAAGGAAACAAAAATACTGATTTGAAGGGATACATGCACTCTGATATTTATAGCAGCATTATCAACAGTAGCCAAATTATGGAAAGAACCCAAATGTCCATCAACTGATGAATGGATAAAGTGGTGTGTACACACACACACACACACACACACACACACACACACACACACACATAGAGGAATATTACAGTCAAAAAGAATGAAATTTTGCCATTTGCAATGACATGACTGGAGCTAGATGTACTATGCTAAACAAAATAAATCAGAGAAAAACAAATACTATATGATTTCACTTGTTTCGGATTTAAGAAATAAAACAGATGAACATGGGGGGGAAAGGAAAAAAGAGGGGCAAACCATAAAACAGACTTTTAACCATAGAGAACAAACTGAGGGTTACTGAAGGAGAGATGGGGATGGTTTAAAAGGGTGAAAGGTATTAAGGAGGCACTTGTAATGAGCACTAGAAGTTGTATATAAATGATGACTCACTGAATGCTATACCTGAATCTAAAATTACACTGTATGTTAACTAACTGGAATTTGAATAAAAACTTGAAAAGGAAAAAAAATATTAGGTTAGAAGGTTATGAGTGCTTTGAAAAAAAGAACATTGTACTGAAGACCAGGAAGCCAAGTGGGCAGGGAGGGGAGATTATAGTGGAGATTATAGTATTAAATATGGAGACAGAGTGGGCCTAATTAAAGGTGCTAAAGAGGGAAATGAGGAGATGTTGGTCAAAAGATACAAATTTCCAGTTATAAGATAAATCCTGTAATCTACAGCATGGTGACTATAGTTAATAATACTATACTTAAAAAAAAAAGTGCTGACTTTTGAATAAAGACTTAAAAAGGATGAGAAGTTTGACCACATGAATATCTAGGGAAACCATTTCAGACCAAGAGAACAGGAGAGGTTCTAAGGCATGCATATCTGATATATTCAAGGCATGGAAAGGAGAAGTTGTAGCTGGTGCAGAATGAATGAGGAGTAGACAGTAGCAGGAGGTGAGATTAGGGACATGGGGGATTGGTGATATACCACTCATATGAGAGCTGAGACATCATGGGAAGGACATTGACTTTTATTATCCATAATATAAGAACCATTGTGGGGTTTTGAGTAGAGGACTGACAGGATCTATTTGTTACATAAGTCTGGTCAATTACAATCATAAATGTTAAAAATAATTTAAGCCAAGCTGTTGAAAGACAAACTCTCAGATTAAATTATTTTAAATCCAGCTAAACATGATTTGTAAGAAACATCAAATCAAAGTGATACTGAAAAGTTGAAAGTTAAGGACTGAAAGAAGATATGAAGGACAATAGCAAAGAGAAAGCAACAGTTGCAGAATTAAAATCAGAGAAAATGAAATTGAAGGCAAAGAAAAACTAAAAAGGACTAAGAAGAATGGTTCATATTGATAGCAAGCACAATCATTAAATAGTTATAGTAGTTTACAAATTTTTAGGTGACTAAAAACATAGCATCAAAATACGGAAAGCAAAAGCTGATAGAAATTCAAGATGTTAACTAAATTACAATCATGTGGAGAGACTTGAACACATCTCTTTTGAACATTAGCATGCCAAAGAGATATAAAAAATACTTTGTAAAACAGAGGATTTGAATAACAGTGTCTTTGAATATGTGTAAGTATCTTTATAATTCTCCTCCTGCAAAAGAGTAAGCCTTTTTGTAAACACTCATCAAAATTTATTTATAAAAATATAACATGTACTTGACCACAAAGAACAACTCAGTGTATTTCAAAACATAGAGATCATAAGGCTACATTCCCAGTGTATAAGGCAATAATACCAGAAGTAAACAAGAAAAAGAATGGCAAAGGCAATCTACCTGCTTGGGATTTAACTATTCTTATTCTAGTGGAAGATGAAAATTTATTTTAAAGGTATAGACAAGAGCTATAAGAAAATAAAAGTAATGCATAACAAAGTCTGTGAATTTCAGTCACAGCACAATTCCAAGGAGTATCCCTATCTTTAGGCCATCTACAAGATAGCATGAATGCTTGAAAACAAAATAAGCATTCATCTCTAGGAAATAGATGAACATTAGCAAGACACAAATATGAGAAAAGAATTTATAAAAGTAAAAATTGAAATTAACATCAGAAGCAAAAACATACACTAACATTGTTATCTATTATACTTGAATTATTGTTTTAAGAGCCTAACTCATGTAGTATTATTATGATCCCCATTTTATAGATGAAGGGACTAAAGCACAGGGAGATTGAGCATTTGCCCATAAGCACATAGCTTACTTGCCCATAAGCATTTAGCTCCTGAGTAGCAGAGGCAGCACTGGAATTCGGGCACTCTGGCTCCAGGGGCCACAATCTCCTTCCCCAGGTATATTGTCAGGTCCAGAACCCAAATATCCACACTCGCTCTCCACTTCTCCTTCCAGTGCTATGCTGGAAAATATGTTCTTTATGAAAACCATACCATACAGACTTTGAATGTGAAACACTTTTGTTCATTTGATGCAAAAAAAAAAATCAGTTTTAATATCTATACCTTTACATATGGGTAAAAATGAGAAAATGTGCCTAAGCCAATTTTAATGATTTATGTATTTTATTTAAAATAAATATATATAGTGAAGCTCTATAATTTTCTTTCTGATTGTCCCATGTTTGTATCTTCTTATTGTCTATGTTAAAATCACCTGTTCCATAATCCAGAAGCAAAGAAAGGCACAAGAGTTCAGGAAATTGGTAAATTTTTCCTACTTACTATTAGAAGTTTCAAGGAAGCTAAAATCATTGTCTGAAATGAAGCGCTTATATCATGTGTAGTTTTAATTTATCCTTAATACTCCCTATTATTCAGTGTCATAAATTGAGATTTACTTTTGGCTGGGTGGTAGAGGCCTATATACATGCATGTGTGTGTTACAAGGGGAAATTGAGGTTTATTTAAAATAGAAAAGATAAAGACCACTTTCAAAATACAGTCACACAGAGGTAGTAAATATGACCAAATACTCCAGCCCCCTTCATTTCATCATACTACTGTAAAGTACCCCCAACACACCACCACCAAAAGTAGAAATTACGTTGACGAAGATTCTGCCACTGTTCCTGGGTTGTGCTCTGTGTGTCTGTTTATATTCTCCTGTATGTGTGATATGTATATACATGCAAATATATGCACATGCATATTAAGGTATATATTTATATGTATAAATATATATGTAGACACACATTACATTAGCGTGTTCAAATATATATAAACACATGTACTGGTACATCATGAAATATAATATATTCCAAATTGAGTTCTGGATTCAATTTGTATGTTCAATTTTACTCTCTGTTTTCCCCTGAGAACGCTTTTAAACATTTCTGGACAAAAAATGTTGTGGTAGTTTCAGCTGTCCCTGCAACCACTTTCATTATTTGTGTCATTATTACTGCTGCATAATCTGAACATAAAAAAACATGGTGCTGTAACAAATGACTTCCCAGTACTGACAGTTATAGCTGCAGCATTTCAAGACTGATGAAAAATTTCCCAGCGAGATCTCTGGCCAGGTTTACAATAACGAAACAGGAAATGGCTGCCACTATTCACATTAAATCCAGACTGTTTAGTGTAACTTTATCTATGTTTTCGATTACAATAAAATCTCTTTTATACCCAACCAGCAAAATTTCATCCTTATTAAACAGTTGCCAAAAGATAACTTGAGGTTTCATGTGTGGTGTTCCTGCTTGTCCTTTGATAAGATCTTTTAAAGATAATTTTTTTAAAGTTGTTTTACCTTTTGGATTGTTTAAATTTAATGAACTTTGTAAATTTTTATGAGAGGGAGAGGTTTGTTATGACTTTTTCCCAATGGACTGCTAATAGAAGTTAGCTTGTCTAGCCCATGTGCTAGATGCTGTCAGTATCAAACTGCCTTTGACTTTCACACCTCCCAGGGGACTAGTAATTGTTGTGTTCAAACAGCCTGTAATTGTGATCCCGCTGGCTTTCTCAGTGCGCTTCTGGCTATTAGAATCATTAAACAACTCAGCACCTGTTAACAGCATTGTAAATATTCAACCCTGCTTGTGTGCAGGTTGAGTCCAATATAGAGAAATCTTACAGAGCTCAGCCTCATAAATTAGAGCTTCTGACAAGTCAATTATTGTGAAACTGGGTTCCTCTGTGAAATAAATGAAATAGCATGCTGACAAAAAGGTAGGCTGTCTGTTTATGGCAGAGAGAAGATAATGACTTGATGATCCAATGCAGTGAGCATGAAACTACATTGTATCCTTTATCTGTAATTAAACAGTTGTGTAATATATGTTTTAATAACCAGTAAATTATAAATTTTGTACTGTGGAGAGTGCAACGTGAAAACAGACCCTTTTAACTTAGCTATTGCTTGCTTTTTCAAGTTAGAAAGTGATTATTGAAATTAGCGATATATAATGTTTTGAGCTAAATGCTTATAATTATTTAGGCTAGAAATTATCCAGTGACTGAAAAGTTCACGCATTAGAAACAAAGGCCATGTAATGCTAATGAAGATCACGTAAATATAAACTCCATTGTTTATTCACAGAAAACTGTCAGAATATATTCTCTCTCAAAATTTTATGTGATCTAGACAGTAATTTCATTTACATTTAGTTCATGTTACAGTGTCTTATAAATTATATATCTAATTAAGACGTAGCAAATCTTTTATAAGGATTTGGAAATGTAAATAAACTTAGGTCAAATATTAGCAAAGAATAGTAGTATAAATCAGTGAAGTTACATCACAACAAAAATTATGCATTTTAGTGTTTGTGTTGGGTGTATAGAAGACAAGTTTTTTAATGAATGAGATTTTCCTATTCTTGAATGTACTATTTTACCTAGCATTTTCTATTTTTAAAAGTTGTCACTCTAAAAATAAATAAATAAAACTTACCATTTATATATGCCAGCATACCGGCAGTAACAATTTTAGGATTTTTTTTAAGATTCTAGATTACCCCCAGATTCCAGAAGGATAAAAGTATTGATACTGAGTAAATTGAATGTCAATTCAATTACTTAAATTGAATTTTTGCATTTCTTCCTTTAGACAAGTTAAGTGTGAGAGTGTTGGTGAGCACATTAGAAAAGAACAACTATATTAAGAGGAAATACCTGTAAATTTTTTAAGTTATTCTGAAAAATGTGTTAAGTTTTACCAAGTTAGAGTATGTGTAGTCATCAAATAATTTATTGTAATCTCAGAGACATAATTTTAATTGTTTTTTTATTTTTGCAACTTATTTTAAATGTTTAAGAAATGTTTACCCTGACTGTACTTCATCTGAATAAAAGCTACAAATTAAACTTAAAAACTTCCCAATAAACTTAGACAAACATTCAAAAGGGTATTAGCCCATCAGAATATACCTTGCAAATACATAAAACCGTGCTAAAATAAATTTTTTTTTAAGATTTTTATTTATTTATTTATTTGACAGAGAGAGAGAGAGAGATCACAAGTAGGCAGAGAGGCAGGCAGAGAGAGAGAAGAGGAAGCAGGCTCCTTGCGGAGCAGGGAGCCCAATGCGGGCCTCGATCCCAGGACCCTGAGATCATGACCTGAGCTGAAGGCAGAGGCTTTAACCCACTGAGCCACCCAGGCGCCCTAAAATAAATATTTAAAAAATTTATAATATTTGAAGGAAAGTTTTTATCATAGATGGTGTTAAATATTATTTGTAATTATACTAAATTTGTTAAAGTAAAAAATAGTAAAGTTGTCATTCAGTTATATTTATAGGGTAATGGCTTATGGTAATCAGTAGCAGCATCCATGAGATTTTTTATTTTCAAATGGCCTTGTAAATTTTTAGACAAAAATGATATTTTAACTTTTTGTTTTTCATGGTGAATCACTTTCATAATGTCTTCCTTCTGTAATTTTAATTGCATAAAGAATTATTTGATTCTTCATCTAGAAATTCTACTACTTAATCAGTTCCTAGGCACATTTTCAGTTTTTTTTTTCAATTTAGAAATAATTTTATCAGCTATATATATTAATCCAGACAGCTGAAAATCGTGTTGGAAAATTTATAGATTTAGCAAGCCAAAAGAATGTGAAATATAAAGTAAACACTTCTTTTGTAGAAAGTTTGGCTGATAAATTCCATTTGGTGGGAAAAAATGAAAGACAACAAGTGTCACTAATAATTTGGAATGGCTTTAGAGATCTCTTTTATGGGGCATTGAATGTCCAGAATTTTTAGTTTAACCTTCGATAGCAGAATACATTCTAACAAATACTCCTTTTAGTCATTTTTCAGGATAAAGGAAATATTTTCTAATGGTTTCTAATGCTAGTTTTTCACTTTATATGCCTGGTTAGATAAAAGTTTGTACATTTTGTTTAAATTAACAATAGCACTGGTTTCTATACTTATTTATCTGTTCACTGATAAATATTCCTTTATTTTGGTCTGTGACAAGAATTTTTCCAAGAAGGGCAATAATTTCTCTACAATTAAAATGAAAAGTATTTATCTTTTGTAAAAATTAAAATCATCAGTGTGTAATTATGATTTACAGTTATTTTCCAAAGTAAATTATCTGTTATTAATCCTTATTAATCTGTTATTAATCCTCAGTGGAGGCTCTCATATTGGTATACCTAGCCTTTGATGCAAACTTCTGTTTCTATTGAAAAGTGTATCATGCCATCAATTAACTCCTATTTTGTGTATTTTTAAATAGATTTTTACAGTATACTTACCCAAATCTTTCCCTTTGAAAAAAGGAAAAAAAAAAATCACCCTACTTGGCCTGTTGTGGTGTCCGTTAGGCTTCTCCCATTGAGATTGTTGACACTTTCTTCCCAGACCAAGACTATCTCCTTTTTAGTCCTGTGCAGAAGTACAACCCTTGTTCTGGAGTTTCAGTGATGAGTCTGTTCTGAGGTCAACTCGTGTTATTTGATTTGGAAGGAAATAGGACATATGATTCTCTATGCTGACCTACGTAAAGGATTCACCACCAGGAATTAGGGAGCTGCCATGACGTGGGGGTGTTCTGTCACCCTTTGAATCTGTTCCCAGGCACAGATTCCTAGCAATCTTAGATATTTGGCAAGACACTTTTGGACTTAGAGGGAGGAGCATTCAGGTGAATTGCATGTCCTTCAGCCTTTCACTCAGAAAATACACAGAGCTGAACCTGTGTGTTTTTTGTACATAGTAGCTTAGTTCAAATGCTTTATTGTTAGCGTGATGATGTCCCTTCCAATATTTAGGGTAACGTGTATTTATTAAGCATTTGGAGAACAATAAATGATTAAATGTCCTAAAATAATTCATCTGCTTCCCAAGTCAATAGTTCTTTGAGTTTTATAAAGTTACTGAGGATTTTTTTTATATGAAAGGAAATTATATATTTATATTTATATATAATATGCTTATTTTTATATATATATATAATATGCTTCTATTTCTAAATCTAATGTGTAAGTTTAGTTTGCTGTAGATATATAAAGTGAAATCATGCCGGTTTCAACACTGGAAAGTTAGTATCTTTTTAATCTGATGCTGAATTTTATCTGCTTATCTTACATATTTTAATGTGTTATCATTGTTCATTGGTGTCCACAAGTCTTAGTATGGGAATTTTGATCTGTACAGTGAAACTGGCAGTTGGCAGTTGTTTTACTTCTTTGATTTGCCATAAGTGTAATTGTTCTTTGAAATTCTGAAAAAAAATAGAACGATAAAAAATTGAAATGCTAATTTTAGTAGAAACTATCTTGAAACAAATAATGACCTTGTTTGTTTTCTAGCTACTACAATTTGAGTGATGTGAGCCATGATTCTGTGAACAAATTTCTGTCCAGTCTGGTTGAGAAGTCTCTGATTGAACTGGAACATTCCTACTGTATTGAAATTGGAGAGGTATGACTCAGTCCTATACATTCCAACTGAAAAGATTGTCCAGCTTTTTAACATTAGGGCTTTTGTTCTATTGATAACCAAAAATTTTAACAAAATTGTTGCAATAGCAACCTGCAGTAAGAACTATTAATTTTATGAATGCGTATGCTTCTGTTGTACTTTTTATTTGTCATTTTGTCTTTCTTTTTGAAATAGGATAATCGGAGCATTGAACCTCTGACATATGGCCGAATTGCCTCTTACTACTATTTAAAGCACCAAACAGTTAAAATGTTCAAAGAGCGTTTGAAACCTGAATGTGGTACTGAAGAATTGCTTTCAATTTTGAGTGTGAGTTTCTTAATATTATTGTATTGCTTTTTAATGTAAAGAGATTATATCTTATATATTTTGTACCTTCTCTTTTACTTTGGGTCTTAAGTTGCTGCCAGCCAGTGCCTCTAGAAATTTGGCAGAAATTGTTTATAAAGTCTTTTCCTCTGTCAAACAAGACCACTACAGAGCAACTTATTTGGACCAAGTTTCCCACATAATTTATTATCCAAACTTGGGTACTTCTGAGAATGAAATGGGTCACTATTAATATGTAAGTCAGAATAATAGGTATAAACTGGGCTATCCTCAGCAACCAGATGATCACCCTATCCTTCAATATAATAACTTCCATCAATTATAATTGAAAGCTTTCTTACTGCTTTTGAGTCATTCTTCTTGAATCCATGATGTTCCTGAAGTTTCTTTACATAAGGACACATAATTAAGATCTCTTAGAATTAATTAATGCTAAAAAAGCTGTTCAACTCCCTCCCCTTTCCCCCTTCCAAAATAAAAATACAACCAGATTTATTACAAGGTAAAAACAAGAACAAAAACCTAACTGTGTTTAGTTTTGTTTTTTGGCCAAGAAGCTAAAAACTAAATTTTATATTAAAGTTAAAATTAGGGCGCCTGGGTGGCTCAGTGGGTTAAAGCCTCTGCTTTCAGCTCAGGTCATGATCTCAGGGTCCTGGGATCGAGGCCCGCATCGGGCTCCCTGCTCAGCAGGGCGCCTGCTTCCCCCTCTCTCTCTGCCTGCCTCTCTGCCTCCTTGTGATCTCTCTCCCACTGTGAAATAAATAAATAAAATCTTTAAAAAAAAAAATAAAAAAAATAAATAAAATAAATAAATAAAGTTAAAATTACTATTAGAAGTATTTTCTCCATTTTCCTTTCACTGTACTATATATGCATTGTCTTTGTTGAGTTTAAATATAATTCCTACGAAACTTTGTTAGCACTTTAGTCCAAACATATGTTATAAATGAATACTGTGTTACCTTACCCCTCAGGTACACTGGTATTACTGAAAGAGTTAAGAACCATTGGACTATATAATGTCTTTAAGGTCCTTCTCTTATACATTCACTGATTCTGAAATAGTTTACTTACTTATTAGCTTTTTTCTTACATCCTTTGCTTATAATTCTCAATTGGCTTCAATATCCCATTCACAGTTTCCAATTTTTCAGTGTTTTTCCTTTGAGAAGCTGGTTTGTAGATTTTGTGTGCAACATAGGGCCAAGTACGTTGTAGTGAGTCAGAAAATAATTAATGAATTGGTGGATGGATCCTGTACTCATAAGTTCTCTGTTATTTGCTCTATAGAAAAGAGTAAAGATAGAGAATTGAACTATATGAGGCAACTATCAAAAAATTTTTTTATAAAATTAAAAATTCATTTCTGAAATAAGAATATAAATAATAATTGTTTTTGATCCCTAAGAATGAGGTTTTTATTATTTTCAGGTTGGAGAGTCATAAAAATAGGATTTATCTAGGTGGAAGACAGTAAAATCATGGTTAATTACTTTGGGCAAGTATTTTAAACTAGTACCTGTTAGATTAAGAATATAATTTTCCTTTCATATTTACCTACCTTGATATATTTATCTAATCTAATATTTAAAAGGATATGCCTATCTTGGGAACACACATAATAAGAGGTAACACCTTTGAGCACTTTTCGTGTGCTAAGCACTATTCTAGAAACTTTACATCAATAAATTCATTTAATCCTAACAATAACCCTTTTATATTGATAACTCATTTTATATTGATAACATCCCATTATTATTCCCATTTTACAGGTTAACTAACCTCTCCAAGGTTGCACAGCAAGTGAATACTTTGCAATCTAGCAGCCCAACTATGGGTTCTTAACTACTGTCCTGTGCTGCCTCTCATGTCACACACACACACACACACACACACACATACACACACACACACACACGCATGCACGCACACTCTGAGGTGGAAGATACTGAGGTAGGAGGTACATGTTAAGACTGAATGCTGGATGCACATTTTGGATACTAACCCTTTATCAGAATGTTATTTGCAAATATCTTCCTTTCCATAGGTCGCCTTTTAGTTTTGTTGATTGTTTCCTTTGCTGTGCAGAAGCTTTTCATCCTGTTGAAGTCCTGGTAGTTCTTGCTTTGTTTCCCTTGCCTCTGGAGATATATCTAGTAAGAAGTTGCTTTGGCTGATGTCAGAGCAGTTGCTGCCTGTGTTCTCCTCTCGAATTTTGATGGTTTCCTGTGTCACTTTTAGGTCTTTCATCCATTTTTAATTTATTTTTGTGTGTGGTGTAGAAAAAAGATGGTCCATTTTCATTCTTCATCATGTTGCTATCCAGTTTTCCCAACAGCATTTGTTGAAGAGACCATCTTTTTCCATTGGATATTTTTTCCTGATTTGTCTAAGATTAGTTGATCATGGAGTGTGGGTCCATTTCTAGGTTTTCTATTCTATTCCATTGATCTCTGTCTGTTTTGTGCCAGTGCCATACTGTCTCAATGATTATAGCTTTGTAATAGAGTTTGAAGTCCATAATTGTGATGCCTCCAGCTTTGCTTTTCTTTTCCAAGACTGCTTTGGCCATTCGGGGTCTTTTGTGGTGCCACACAAATTTTAGGATTGTTTGTTTTAGCTCTGTGAAAAATGCTGGTGCTATTTTGGTAGGGGTTGCATTAAATATGCAGATTGCTTTGGGTAGTATAGATATTTTAGCAATATTTATCCTTCCAGTCCGTGGGGAAAAAAAAGGACTGGATACACATTATTTAAAGGTTTGTGAAAACCATATGCCTATTACATTCTCTATCCCTCTAAACCCACTAAAAAAAAGACCCAAAAATATATCCAGTACCAAGAGAATTAAACTGTTATCCTCTTCAGTCTTCTCTGAAAAGGCAATGATCAGAAGAAGACGTCTGTCCACATCCTTTCAGCAACCTGTTTCTTTCTACCTAATTATACTGACTAAAACCAGTTACACTGATCTCATGGTTTATTTTTATTAAAATAAAGTCCGTTCTTGTGATAACTAAACAAAACATCTGCAAATACATGTAAAATAAACTCAACAGTATATTTATATAGGTATTATTTGGGGTACCCCTTAATAATTTTCACAGCAACAGTGATGTCATCTCTTCATCCTTGGTATTTAGTCCAGGAAACTCACCCTTTGCATCTAAGGGTGCATCACCTAGCATCTAAGTCTGTAATATCTCAGTGACACCGATTTTTGAATGAGGATATTGGGGCATTAGAACTATAGGACTCAGGGCGCCTGGGTGGCTCAGTGGGTTAAGCCTCTGCCTTCTGCTCAGGTCATGATCTCAGGGTCCTAAGATGGAGTCCCGCATCAGGCTCTCTGCTCAGCAGGGAGCCTGCTCCTCCCTACTCTCTCTGCCTGCCTCGCTGCCTACTTGTGATCTCTCTCTCTGTCAAATAAATAAATAAAATCTTTAAAAAAAAAAAGAACTATAGGACTCATATTGACAAGAAGATCTGTAGGTACCACTGTTTTATTAATTTCTTGTGTAGGAATTACTTTCCATCCACTAGAGAATGTATGTGTAACTAACAAAGAAATATTAAATAGTAAAGCAGGATTCATTGTTTATGTACAAAACCCAGTGCTCCATGCGATACATGCCCTCCTTAATACCCACCACCAGGCATTATTTTATGGTGACTAACATAACACAATAAAAAAATAGTAAAGCAAAATTGGATTTGAAGTAATTACAGTATAATTTCTAGAATTCATTCTGTTGCTGAAAAGTATTGTTTTTTAATGTTCTCTGTTACCACACTAAAGATTCCTAAATTGATTCACATAGCCTCATTTTCTTTACTCTCACCTCCAAAAATGGGTATTAATCTCCTCGTGGTTTTGAAACAAGGAGAAAAAAGCAGCCAGACAGGAGCTATGGAGAATAGGATGATAAACACAATAGCGCAAAGAAAACCAGTAGGAGTGTCGTTAGTTTCAAAGACCTATTTTCATTATTATTGTTTTTGTTGTTATAATGCTTAATAATGTCACATTATACTTTTGAAAAATTCAGTATTAGAACTCATTGACTATCAGCATCTCCTTTTATAAAAGATAGTCATTGATGTTTCTAAAGTCATCTTTAAACTTTTTTATTAATATATTATTTTTTAAAGAATTTTTAGTATTCCCGAGATCACAGCTGTAAAGCTTCTGTTCTCTTGAGTATTACTTTGAACTTACACTAATATTTCCATCAGTTTAATTTTGGCAGTGAGTGAAGTTTTCTCATTTCATCTTAGGTTACATATTGTATTTAACTTTTTGTTTTCTTTCCTTCAGTATTAATGATAGTATAGAAAATGTATTCATTAAGATTTTCTTTGAGGTTCTCTATGTTGCAATGTGATTGATTATACTTGGCATAGAGAAAAAAACTAGAAAGTAACCAATCATAGAAGGAAAAAATATTAAGACATTGATTCATTTTCACCAGGCATTTAAAAATACATAAATGTATTATTTCTCTTCATTTAACATCAAACATAGTATCAGATGATGATCTCTTGATTTTGTGTATTCATAACTGGATAATTGATAACTGTTTTTAGACCTTTTTCCCTTTAGAGAAGATATGTATTTAGAATCTCATAGTTAGCTATAGAGTTGTTTTTCCTTTACTTAAATGAGTTAGAATTCCTACTGTTTATTTGGTCGTTTTGCATATCACTGTCAACTTTTCTGAATTTCTTTTTAAGTAAGGATGCAATTTTATTGCCTTTATAATATTTACCAGACAGTGTATTTTCTTTCACGAAAAGAAGAGAAAGCATTTAATCAGGTCCTTTCATGACATGCTTTATTGTACAGTGTTTTTGGCACTATAGACTTCCCTGTGTTCCAGTGTTCAAGGAGGTTGTCAGGTTTGATTAAAAAAAAAAAACCCATACATTAAGTTCTTGTATACCCTGTCTTCTGAATTCTGTTCTTTTTCTTCTATCAGTAGAATGGTTGGGGTCAGACTGGGATTTTGCAAAATGGTATTATATTGAAAATAATCATCCTTTTGGCCAAAGGATGGACAAACAGGAAATTTCTGAGTTTAAAGTTGAAAACTAAACTCTTCCCAATAGTAAGAAGCTAAGCTAAGTGAAATTGTCTTAAGAAATAAATATCTTAAAAAAAGAAAAGTATCTTATGCATAAAATGAAGTATGCATAATTTATATATTTTATCCTTAATATGTTATACTCTACATTGGTCTATATTAAATTCTATCAGTCATATTTCTACCCACAGACCATACACTGATTCTTGCAAGAAATATTTATTTTGTTCCTATAATGTGTGAGGCTCTTTGCAGGGGCAGGAGATGGAATAGTGAACAAATATGCAAGAGAGAGAGAGTGTGTGTATGCATACACACACACACATGCACCAAATATACAGATTCAGAAAGGGCTGGAATGAATTTATTAATGATAAAACTACTGAAGAATTAAAAGACAAGGTGGAACTGTGTCTGTCAGATTTGGTGGGTTAGATAGTGATCATTCCTTTATAGACCAGAGAAGGTGGAGATTAGGATTAGACCTATGTGGCATTTACATGAGTTTTCTCTTGGCCCACTAGATACATGGAATATTTTCATTCCTCCAAGTAATATGACGAGTTTTGTATGTTTTTTAAAACGTGACAGTGTGTTAAAATTCCGGGAACTAATTCTTGTTGGTTATTACTCCATTTTTTATAAGTTTTTATTTCGGTCAACCCTGAAAAAGAAAATACACTTCCACTAATTTTTTTTTTTTTTTAGTAACATCTCTTTTGAGACTTCCATTTCTACTCATTTCTTCCTAAGAAATTGACCTGTTTCTAGCTTACATCTTCAGATGTCATTACCTTTAAATGATAGTGGAAAAACTCTACAGCCAAAGATTGTACTGAGACTATTTCTGTTCACTAATCTTATTCTATAGGAGCAACCCATTTGTTTAAATTTTGTCTTTCCAATACATCCATTAAAAATACTACTATCTTTTATTGAGCACCTACTAGATGCCAGGCATTTTATATACATTATTTGTAATCATCAAACAGTGCTTCATGGTAAACTTCATGGTAAACATTAATATACAGATAATGAAATTGAAATTTAATGAGGTTACATTTTCCAGGTTCATAGAGAGTACTTTAGAATTCCTTCTCTCTTACTTCCTCTCCGAGACACAGTTTATCCTTATCCAGTGTTTTAATTCCAACTGTAAAAAATTTTTAAAGCATGGAAGTATAAGGGTATATATTTTTTAAAAGTTAATTTAAAAGCATAATTACTTTTAAAATTATGCGTGGCCTTATAACTTAGAATTATAGACGTTAAATGCGATATTAATTACTGTGACAAAAAATTATTGCAATATATTTTAGTGAAAACATATATTTTAAGTTTTAAATGATATGATGCTATTTGGAAAGTTTAGCTATTTTATAAGAACTCTTGCCAAGTTTTTTTTAACACCATGAATTAATAAGCTTCATAATTAAGGCAGCTGCTTCACACTTCTATTGTTAACCAGTGACATTACATCTGTCTTGCTCCATTGATGCCCTCCTCCTACTTATTGAAGCATTTAGCAGTTTTGGCAACAGGGATTACATGGCATGGAGTAAGTAGTCTAATTAGAGATAAGTGAAAATCCTGAGGGAAAAGGACATTTAAAAAGTAATTTAAAGAATCTCTTAATGATGTTGGCACTGAAAACCCACATCTAGAGTAGAAAGTGTCTGTCATCGTGGCAAACAAGGATCATGATTTGATATGTTCAGTGAACTTTTAGAAGGTAACCTATTTTAAAACCATAATAGAAATGAAAAGATTTCAAAGTTAGGGAAAATTTATTTGAACAGATTTACAAATATGCTTGCTATCATATTAATAGCTTTGAAAGAAAGCAGAATATGCCCCAAATGTATTCTGTCTCTAGAACTTTCATTGAATTTTTTTAAAAGATATACTCAGTTGTTATGTTTCTAGTGACTACAGACACATGAGATTATATATCAAATATCCAATCTGAAAAGTTGTGAAATTCTTATTTTTTCACAAAGCCTTGGATATTGACTAAAATTATGGGTTTCATATGTTAATATAAAATAGAACCATTCCAAATTTAGAAAAGTACCAGAGTAATAAGATTTTTATATGTCAATAAATTTCCAGGTTTGGCAGTTCTCTGTAGTGCTTTCTTTAAAAGCATACAGATTCTTTGCTCTGCCCATATATAGAACATTTTCAGTAACAGAGCATTTTTAATGCTTGAATTTTGTCCTGTTTGGGCACAACTACAAATCTTTTGATAGAAAATTGCAAATACATCTTTCTCAAACATGAGATTGGAAGAATAAGCAATATTGTTTTAAAAAGAGAGAAATTTAAAATAAAACAAATAAAAAGGACAAGCCAGATATGAATAGCATCAGTAGGGGACCCAGCATGCAAAATTAAAGAGTTCATTAAAGGAAGAATGAAAGGAAGGAGAGGTTAACTGAGTAACAGTGAACACCACCAACCTCATGGCCTTACATTTCCAAATAACCTCCTGACAATTGCAGGATCCCATCTGCTACTCTTTATCTTCCTGGTGGGGAAACCTAATGGGATATCTTCCAGGGTTTGTGAGAAGAGCTTTCCTAACCTTCAAGCTGGGGAGCTGCCTGGCATCTTTTAGAGAGGCACAGATGGCAAATGTCTTGAAAAAAAGTTATCTTTCTACTTCTCTTGGTCTCTTCCCCTTGAGACTTTCCCTCTTCTCCATTATTTCCCAGCTTCTTCCTAGCTTCCTGTACATATAAGCTCTCCTCAGCACAGAAAAAAGTGAAATATTTTCCTGGTAAAAGACCTCAGTCCTAGATATATCTGTTGTGCTTCAATAGATTATGTCAAGATTTTTAAGCTGGTTGTGTTCTGATCAGCATAAAACATACTTACGATGTTACCTGAAATTTGTCCTGTTTTAAATTTTTGATTTTTTTCTTTTGGCTTCTCCCACAGAATGACAACTGGCAATTATTAGGAACCTAATGGTTTGTGATTAAGTAAAGCTTTTAATTAAGAAATGATTTTATATATCAAAATATGAATAACTTTGATATTTCTTTCTTTATCACCTAATATAACTTAATCATTTTGTCAAAGAACAAAGACCAATTCTTGCCCAAGATGACACAATCAGTACGGAAAAATAGTATAAAAACTCAGCTCCCATTAGGGAAAGGGCAAAGTTGGAATTAGAATTCATATCTCCCAGCAACCCTTTAAGTGCCTTGTTTCTCACTTTGCCATTTTATACTTTTCTTTTTCCTCTCCTTGCATCTTATTTTGCCATTTTATTTAAACTTTCAAAGCACAAGGTATATAAAATACACCATTAACCTTCTCAGCCTAGCTATCTATAAAAAATACTTTTGGCTTGTCAACATTTATTAAGATTTGCTAAGTGTTCTATCCAATACTCAGTGTACTTTGGGGAATACCAAAGAAATAGAAGACCCATATCTTATTTGTCCTGGAGCCCAAAGATCCTAATAAAAACAAGAGATAGGCTTGTGCTGAATACCTGTCTTTTGGCTATTGCTGCTTAATATAGCTTCATCTATGCATGAGAAGTGTTTAGTCCTACTTATGGCATTCAGAGCAGAAGAGTTGCTGACATTGCTGTCCCCAAAAAGTCAGAATTACCAGTCTGACCTATAGGCAGGACGTGTGTAAGTCATGGGGGTCATATAAGTATTTGCAAAAGGAGTCTACATTTAGACATTTTTTAATTACAAATATAATCTCAGATGGTGTCATATAAATTATGTTTATAAAACTCCAGGGTAGTTTACCTTTTAAGAAATCCTATCTCAAATCCTTTGGCAAAGGAAATCATCATTAATTTCGTTTTGAAAATACTTTATCGTTGGTATCCCTGCTTAACTTAGCGATGTCAGATATCATAACTATTTAGAATTGTCAATACAGGGTTGCCTGGGTGGCTTAATCAGTTAAGCATCCAACTTTTGATTTTGGCTCAGGTCATGATCTCAGGGTCCTAGCATAGAGCCCTGCATCAGGCTCCACTCAGCGGGGAGTTTGCTTGAGATTTTCTCTCCCTCCCCTCTCCCCATGCATGTGTGTGAGCTAGCTCGCTCTCTTTCTCTCTCTCTCCCCCCCCAAAATAAATAATCATTAATTTTAAAAAAAATTATTGGGCGCCTGGGTGGCTCAGTGGGTTAAAGCCGCTGCCTTCGGCTCAGGTCATGATCCCAGGGTCCTGGGATCGAGGCCCGCATCGGGCTCTCTGCTCAGCAGGGAGCCTGCTTCCTCCTCTCTCCTCTCTCTCTCCTGCCTTTCTGCCTACTTGTAATCTCTCTCTCTGTGTCAAATGAATAAATAAAAAAAAAAAAATCTTTAAAAAAAAAAAAAAATTATTGGGATGCCTGGGTAGCTCAATAAGTTAAGTGTCTGCCTTCTGCTCAGGTCATGATCCCAGGATGCTGGGGGATGGAGTCCCACATTGGGCTTCTTGCTCAGCAGGGAGCCTGCTTCTCCCTCTGTCTGCCACTCTCCCTGCTTGTGCTCATGTTCCTTCTCTCTGTCAAATAAATAAATAAAATATTTTAAAAAAAGAATTATTGATACACATACCATCACATTGGGGAAATAAAAATAACATCAAAGATTATGATATTGCTGGAATAAAATCTCTTCCCTAAATTCTAGCCTTATGTCACTTCATTCTGTGAGTAAGTAGAGCATTGTTTAAACTTTAAAAATAAGTAGAAAATAAATGGAAACTTTGACATTGGATAAAGTATTTTAAAATGCAGTTTTCGTATGCCAGAAATTGGTTTCTGCTCAAAATATTTCTAATATAATCCCAATTAAGTGAAGTGCTCTAAAATTATTGTTAAGATCCTATTGGTTCACCACGTGGAACAGTTAAGAAATCAGTGCTCTTTCCTCAATTAATAATGGTGATCAGAAATTTTCCAAAAGGCTCGTGGTTCCTGTCCTAAGTATATTCCAAATACAAATAACGCCGAAACATTGTTTAAGCTAAAAATATGTTATCCTGCCTTTTATTCTCACAGAGCTGTCAAGTAGGTAAATAAGTGTGGTTATTTCCAATACTTAAAGCCAACTCAATATATTTCAGTATCACTTCTGTATAAAAGAGCAAAAGAAAACCTAACATCCTAATTTCTTTTCCAACCCCCAATTGGTTTAAGTGGAGTCCACAGTATTACATTATTTTAGAGACAAACCACAAGAGACTCTTAATCTCAGGAAACAAACTGAGAGTTGCTGGGGGGAGGGGGGGAGGGATGGGGTGGCTGGGTGATGGACATTGGGGAGGGAATGTGCTATGGTGAGCGCTGTGAATTGTGTAAGACTGAAGATTCACAGACCTGTACCCCTGAAGCAAATAATACATTATATGTTAATAAAAAATGAATGATTAAAAAATAGAAACATGGAATTTTAAAAAAGGAAAAATATCATAGACATACTCCTTGGTGCTGAGGGACATAATAGCCTTCTAGATTAACTAACAGGCCAGGCTTGTTCTTTATGCAATAATATAGAAAAACAATAGAATCACTATGTGCTGAAAAATATATCTTCTATTTTCTCTCAAAGCAGTTTCTTGTCCGTTAATCCTTCTTTGTAATTCTTATCATAGTCCTATTTTAAAGGAAACAGCCAATAGTCCAAGTACAGAATGATTCATAAATATGACTTTTGTGATATCACCACTATAAGCACCTCATGGAGTTACTGGGAAAATTAAATTAGTTAATATAGGTAAAGCAAACAGTCCTTTGTTCATTTTCAGTAAACTCAGTAAACAGACACTATTATTATATTTAATAATAATATTTATTACATGTAGACTATGCTCCAGGCATGGAGAATACAGCAGCAGACTAGGCTGATGAAGTTCCAGTACTCATGGACCTTATATCATAGTGGGCTGGTAAACAAGTAAATAAACATGTAATATAACAAAGTAGATATAAATGAGATTTTTTAAAAATCAAGCTAGTGTCTACAGGTAACTAGAGGAGACTCTTCTGGATAGGACAATTAAAGAAACCTTTTCTAAGGAGATATCTGAACAGAGAACTGAGGGATATGAGCAACCAACTCATGAGAAAGCCTCAGGAAAGAATTTCTAGGCTGAAGGAAAAGCATATGCAAAGGCCATCAAGCAGGAATTACTTGTGACGTTCAAGAAATAGCAGGGAAGCCAGTGTGGTTAGAGCAGAACAAGCATTGGGAGGATGTGGTATGCAAGGGCTAGGTCATCTGTGCTCTCGCTAGGGAGTATGGATTTTGTCCTCTAAATGTTCAGAGAAGCCATTGGAGGGGTTTTGATCAAAAGAGTGATGTGATATTATTTGTTCTGAAAAAACCACTCTGGCTCCTTAGTAGAGAAATGGTTGTTAGTCAAGTAGTAGAGAAATAATTGAAAGTCAAGGTGAGAGAAAATGGCTTGGATAGAATGGTCAGAAGTTGAAATGATGAGTAGTAGTTAGATTCAGAATGTTTTGAAAATAGAACCAATAGAATTGATGGATTAATTATAAGTAAACAGAGGAAATCAAGACAATGCTAGGTTTTAGGGCTGAACAACTTGGTAAAGAGAATACCATTTACTGAGGTGGAGAAGACTGGATAAAAAAGGCGGGGTCATGTTTGGGGAGGGGGGGTGGGGGGATGACTGGTAATTGGCATATGGATGATATTCAAAATTTCAGTCCTGACGTTGGGTGCAATTGGGTGGAATGAGTATTGAAAAGAAGTCTGTGGAGTTAGAGAGCATAGTGCTAGGCAAAATAAGTCAGAGAAAGACAGATACCATACGATCTCACTCCTATGTGAAATTTAAGAAACAAAACAAAGGGGGGAAAAAGAGACAAACCAAGAAATAGACTCTTCAGTATAGAGAACAAAACGATGGGGCGCCTGGGTGGCTCAGTCATTAAGCTTCTGCCTTTGGCGCAGGTCAGATCCCAGGATCCTGGGATAGAGCCCCACATCGGGCTCCCTGCTCAGCGGGGAACGTGCTTCTCCCTCTCCCATTCCCCCTGCTTTGTGTTCGCTCTCTCACTGTGTCTCTCTCTGCCAAGTAAGTCAATAAAATCTTTTTTAAAAAGAGAGAGAGAGAGAATAAACTGATGAGGGCAAGTGGGTGGGAGGATGGGTAAAATAGGTGATGGGATTAAGGAGTGCTCTTGTGATAAGCATCAGTGTTGTATGGAAGTGTTGAATCACTATATTGTATACCTGAAACTAATATAATACTGTATGTTAACTATACTAGAATTAAAATTAAAAACAAAAAAGAAAAGTGGTCTGAGGATTGAGCTCTGGGAACTTAGCATGTTGAAGTTGGAGAGAAAGAGGAGAAGGTGGGTCAGCAAAGAAAACTGAGAATGAGGGATGACAAGTGGAAGGAAAACCTCCTGGAGAGTGAATGGTTTGGAAGCCAAGGGGGGTGAAATATCTCACGAAGGGGATGGTCATTAACTGAATTAAAGATTGTTGATACAGAGTGGGTAGGAGCTACCATTGTTACTTTGACTTGATAAGATAAAGATCCTAGTTGTCTTTAATGAGTAATTTCAGCGGAGTAATAGGAGACAAAAGCCTTATTTCCTTTGAAAGGACTCAGAGACTTAGTTATAAGAAAGCAGAGACATGGGCGCCTGGGTGGCTCAGTGGGTTAAAGCCTCTGCTTTCGGCTCAGGTCATGATCTCAGGGTCCTGGGATCGAGGCCCGCGTCGGGCTCTCTGCTCAGCGGGGAGCCTGCTTCCTCCTCTCTCTGTCTGCCTCTCTGCTTACTTGTGATCTGATCTCTCTCTCTGTGTCAAATAAATAAATAAAATCTTTAAAAAAAAAAAAAAGAAAGCAGAGACAGTAAATATAGCTAATTCTTACTTGGAGCTGGGGAGGCAGGATGTAAAATCAATTTCCTTTTTTAATTTAAGATATAGAATATTTGTATGCAGATAAAAATGATCCTATAGTGAGGTAAAAAATGGTATTATAGAAAAGAGCAAACTCCTTAAGAAAACAAAAGGGAAATAGGAATCAACGCGTAAGTGGAAAGATTGGCCTTAGATAACAGAGCAAATTAATCCATTGTAATGGGAGAAAAGATGGAGTATTGGTGTATAGGTTAGTACGTGGTAGGATAATGCAGAAATCCCCTTCTGTTTGCTTTAATTTTTTTACAAACTAAGAAGCAAAGTCCTCAGCTGAAACTGAGGAAGTGGTGAAAAACCTGTGAATGTGGACAAAGGCCATTAATAAACCACGGCGCTATAGTGTGGTGCAATGAATATGGCATTTGCATTTAGGAAACATGGGTTCAAATCTCAGCATGGCCATTTTAATTTCTTTGTGTGAGTGGCAGGTCATTTAATTTCTTAATCTCGGTTTCCTCATTCATTAAAAAATGTGCAGTTATACCTGCCCTACTTATCATCACAGGATTAGTATGAAGATCTAATAAGGGAAAAAGAATGTTCAAACATATCTGACCTTGATCAAGGTAGATTTTTTTTTGTTTGGTGCTGTTTTAGTTTATGTTTCTTGTTTGTGTTTTGCTTTTGTTTTGCATTCAAAACTGTCATACTCTAGATACTTCTACATGTTTTAAGGGTTCAGAACACTTGGTCTCTCTCTATATCAGAAGGGCTGGCCTTATTGGATTCACTAAGAAACTTTTTATTTCATTATTTTTTGGGGGAGTATAGAAGAATACAGAGTCTTATTTCTCTTAGGATCCCAAGTACAGCTTTGCCCTTACCCTACCATGTAGTTAGTGAGTTTTATCGTTGCTTTTTCAAAAGAACATATGGTAACTTCATTTGGGAGATGTTGGTTTCCTTGATGGCAGTGTCATTTTCTGAGCTTTCTCCTGCCTCTACTCCCCTAATCCCTTGTTCCTTCTTCCTTTCTCACCAGGTTAATATTTTACTAGAGGCCATGGCTCTGGGTTTTAGTGTACCACAAGGGAGTGACAAAGTCTGTAAAAGTAATGATTCCCCACTGCCACATCATCCTACCTCCAAATAAAAAAGCACTACGATTCTTTAATGAGACATTACCCCCCCGGCTTCCAGACCAGTGTCTGTGTTGCTAAGCGTGCTCATCTATTTATAGTTGTTAAAAACCACTTAGTAATTAAAAGAATTCATAAAGTAATTATGACTTGTAATAGTGATTATGGCTGGGTGATTACTCCTTCACTAAGATGCTTTGCAAATGGATTAGCACTAATTTGAATTAGGAACTTGGGCTTGAAATCTATGAGGAAGCTATATTAATAAGAAAAATGTTCTTTCTTTGGGGACTAAGCGGAAAGCTGTAAAACAGCCAGGAAGCCATTCGGATCCTGGCAGAGAGAAAAATCAGGCAAATCAGATTGGTCATATTCTTAGGCTTATATTCATCTGGAAAAATTCTCTTCATTCAGTTGCCGTTAAAGCTCTGGTCAATTTAATCTAGTTCATTAGTAGTGCCAACTCTAAAATGAACTGTGATATTTAGTAGTTTCTCTTCCTGAATAAGTAGGCAAATATTACATAATTTAATCAGATATTTGAGGAAGGAGAACCATATTTAGAGTCCAGGTATTTTAAAATACAAGTTTTCAAAAGTTAAAATTTGTGATATACAGAAAGACAAAGCCCTACCTCATTTTATTTTCTAGTGAGGAAATAAATGTCCATTCTTTCTATTCCTCTGCAATTTCTAAATCCCTTCCTTCTTTTACTGCAGTTTCTTCTTTGCCTCCCTTACTGGTTCCCTTTCTCTTGTCCTTCATTTTCTCTTTTTGGAAACTTCTGTGTTCTATATCTACTACTATCCTACAGATATTCTTAAACACATATCTTCAGCAGTGCCAACAAGTATTTATTTTGTACCTACCATGTTAGGTACAAGAGGAGAGTGATAATTAAGATATGGTCCCTGCCTTTAGGAAGGGAATAGCCCTATGTCTAAGAAGTAATTATGGCTTGATATTAACTGTTTTGAAAGTATAAGTTGTACTAGTATGTCTGGAGTATGATGTAAGTCTGGTTAGTTAGAATATGGGCTTCAGACTCACACAAACATGACTCCACCATTTTCTAAATATGTGATCTTGGGTTAGTCACTTAATCTGTCCAAGCTTCATGCTCCTCTGTAAAATAAAGGAGAAGGTTAAATAAAATAATGTGTGTTAAGCCTTAATACATTGCCTACCATATGATATTTGAATTCTTTGAATTAGGAACTTTAGTCACTCACATCTGTTCATCTGTTAGTGCTAGTTTTCACTAATAATTTGATATAACAAGCCGTAGTAGTTGATGAATTATCATTTATATAAATCATATCTACATATGACAAACACCATTAACCCCTTCTATTCAAAAGATAAAGATTACAAGATAAATTCAGATTCATTACTACGCCATACAAGATTGTTTTGAGTCTGGCTGCAGGGTAGGTTGGAGTGCAAATAGCCTCCAGTCTTCAACTGCTCTTTTTCTCCATGGAGCTCATGCTATTCCATATGCCAAGAATACCTCCTTCCCCAGCTAGGCCAGAATAATTTTCACACATTGGTCAAGATTCATTTATTTGTGTGAATCTCTAGCCAAATAAAAAGAAAGCATCATAAAATCATTGGTTAAGGGGCAATTTATTCAACAAGTGTTATTAGGCAAATTGTATAACATTTTAGAGAAATATTCAAGTTAGATTCTAATTTCATAGCATATATTAGAATAAGTTTCAGTGAGATTAAGGTTTAAAGCCAAAAATAATGTTAAAATTTTAAAGAGATATAGGAGAAGAAACCCAAAAAAGCATAAAGGAATTGAAGAAATTGCAAAAGAAAATGGATGGATTTGCCTACATAAATGTATAAAATATATGAATGTCTCTATAAAGTTTTTGAAGTCTTAGTATTTGTTACAGTTATGATAAAGAAGTAATATATTTTAATTTTTTACTTAAAAATTAAAAAGAAAACCATGGTTCCAAAGATAAAATGAAAAGAGGACAGTGGTAAACAGTTTTCATTGACCCAGTTTTTCTAGAAAGAAATTTGATAGTATCTGTCAAAGTGAAAAAAAAACTCTAAAAAAAGTCTTTAAGAATTTTCTGCTCCCTGCTATTATGATTCCATATCTAGGAATCTATCCTAAAGAAACAAGTATGTTGTCAGGATACATGTACACAGATGTTCATCACAGCATTATTTATAATAGCAAAAAAAAAAGAAGAAGAAGAAGAAGAAAACTGGAAAACTTTTCTTAAAAGACCAAAACTATCTCTTTAGGAACAAATAATACAATCACTTAAATATAAACTTCAGTTTTTTTGAAAGAGAATCAATAGACAAGTGTTTTTGTTTTGATTTCTTCATACATAGCCCTGTGTGTACCTTCTAGTACTGAGATATTCGTGCTTGCCTTATCAGATGATAGAGGATCACGTACTAAGTAAGTAGCTGAAGAGTTTTGAAAATATCTTGCCAAGAAAAAGATCTAACCTAGTGATTAATAATTCTTAGCAAACTGTAGTCTTCCCACTGTGAGAAGACTAAAATGAATATTTTTATGCTGAGCCATTATACGTATGGCAGAAGCATAGAAGATTTTTTTCCAGTGATGCATTGTAAGTTGCATATCATTCGATCTCCCAACCCAAAGAAATGACGTGCCCCGTTTTCATGCTTACATGTATTCTGAAAAATTTTTGTTGTTATTACCAAATAAAATGCATAGATATGGTCTTTATTACAGTAGTAGTATTCATACCATCTGCATTTTATTTTAACATTACATTCTCCTAAAAAAGGACTTCACTTACTTTACAATGTTTTCCAGCTGACAGTCCAATAGAATATAAGCCTGTCTCAGAAATTTGATTATGTCAGAAAGTTAGAACTCACTCTGCTTAAAAAAACCCACAAAAACAAAAAACTGGGAGGTAAGAAGGATTTCCAAGTGTCATGTTCCTCACATACATAAAATTCTACATGTTCTTATGTTCTTTTCACTATTTTGTATGTAATTCAGAGGAATAATGTAGTTTGGCAGAAGAACAATAGTCTCAGTTTTAAAGTATTTCCATTGGCAAAGGAGAATTTTCCATATATACAGCTTCGACTTATTAGATTTAGGTTCTTAATACCATCTTTGTAAGTATTTTCTGTTATTTATTAAACAGTGTCAGCAAATTTGTAAGACAAATGCCAAACAGGTGTCTTCTAATGACAGATGAACAAACTGTCTTGCAGAACCATTGACCAAGCTGGCAGCGTATTGCTCTGCTGCTCTGAAAGCACAGAAGGTGTTACAACCTTGAACTACTTTGACTGTTTTAATCAGTGAAGGAGGAAGGGGAGCGAGTGAGGAAGGAATCAGTAAGACATTGAAATAACCAGTGAAAGTAACCAAATCAGAGGAAAAGTGATGTGGGTAATACCAGACTAGAACTTAAAAGCAGAGTGGGTTGTTGTTGTTATTGACTAGAAATATGGTGTAATGATTACTTAAAATATATTTTTAAATAAAATTTCTAAATATATGTCATATGGATTTCAGAATTCAAAGAGCTGAAATGCTACAAAATACTCTTAGAACTTTGCCAAAAAAAATTTTTCTTTGATGATTGAGAAGACCCATAATGATATTTTAGAGTCCTCGAGCTGTCATTATAAACCTCAGTCATCGTTACATTATGGACATGTTGAAGTGCTGGGGGGGATTCGTTAATAAAGTGCTGATAAGAATTCAGTCAAACTCAGAATTGCTCTTGATAAAACATAAGCAATGGTTCTTTCCTTTTTGGAGAAGGCAGAGGTCCACAGATATTTATTACATCAATGTGTTAGTAAAATAAAGCTAAGTGAAATGAAAGGGCACAGATCCTTTATGTAACACTTGCTTAGAAACTGATTAAACAGGCTTTCTTTTTGAAATAAGTAGTTAGTTGCTATATTTGAGAATCTGGGAATATGTGTATGCCTAATGTAATGTCATGCTGCACTCCAGAAGTTTAATTTCGAGTTAATTGCCCCATATGAATATCAGATTTAAAAGCTTATAGTTTTCTTGCCATTTGTGACAAGATAGGTGGACCTAGAGGGCATTACGCTAAGTGAAATAAGACAGAAAGACAAATACCATATGATTTCACTTACATGTGGAATCTAAAAAACAAAAACAAAACAGAAGCAAACTCATGGGAAAGAACTGTTGGTTAGCAGCGGGCAGAAGAAGGTTAGCGGGTCAGACGAAAGAGGTGCAGGGGATTAAGTGGTACAAACTTCCAGTTACAAAATAAAGAAGTCATGGGGATGTAACGTACAGCATTGGGAATGTAGTCAGTGATATTGTAATAACTTTGTATGGTGACAGATGGTAGCTAGACTTACCATGGGGATCATTTCATAATGTATGAAAATATCAAATCACTATGATGTACATCTGAGACTAATATGATATTGTATGTCGATTATACTTCAATTAAGAAAAAGAGCTATACTTTATAATCTCTGAACATGTTCTTTGTTTTCCAGTGTTGAAAGCACCAGGAAATGCAAACTAAATCAAGGAATTTGGTTAATTTAGTCAACAGTATATGATTGCCTATTATTGAAGAGATAGGTAGATAAATAGAGATAGAGATACAAATAGATATACATATATATATATATATATTCCTATAAGATATTATAGGGTTTGAATATGACTTTAGCCGTAAGAATGCTTGTTTGCTTTCTCTTGATTCACACAGAGCAGATGGATGCTTGACTGCCTGCTAATCCACAGCTGGAATGGTTTCAGCAGTTTCCACGTTGCTGGGTTAGAGTGGCTTTTCTAGTGGACTGAGAGGGCAGCAAAAGAGGGATATCATTATTCATCAGTATCCCAGTGGGAGCGCTGCCAGCAGAGATTAATTTTTTCTGTTATGCTTGTAAAACAAGCTCAGGTGGAGTCTCTAATCCTCAGGGCACGGGTGGCAGATCAAGGAAGATGCTACAAAGCTAGTTAATTTTCTGATTCTGGGGGAAACAGAAGCTCTGTTAGATGTATAAATACATGATTGCAAATTTAAGTAGCTCAAATCCAAATGGGATCTTCCCAGACATCTGGTACTGAAATTTTCTATTTTTCTTTGTTGCCTTTAAATATAACTTCTTAAAAGTTTGCCCTGGAGCCAAAATATTGGTAACTCTAAACATAAGGAAGTAATTAATTTTATGAGTTAATAACAAAACATTTAATTTTTACAAACATGAACAAGAGAAAAGCTTTCTGCCTAAACAGGCTCAAACTTAGATGCCTAAAGTACCTACTTAAGCATATTACCAAAAAGACATAATATTAGCTATCTGATTGGCAGGGTTGTTTTGTTTTGTTTTACATTCATCCAGGCTATTTTTTAATGGTTTATTTTTATTCTCCCAATTTATAATTGCTATGTGACACCTGTTTCCTCTGTCTTATTGTGTAATCCATCTGTATAATCATATTTTTGATCATTTCATACAACCTTCAGTCTAAAGTTAAGTGACTTTTAAAATCAACATGACAGAACTAATACATTCATTAACTGTTGTGTTAGGATTATCTTTAAAAGCTGTTTACTAAGTTCATTACAAAAAATATTGACTTCATTCAGGCCCATGGCACTTTCTTTTGATTATTTTGGGCACAAAATGTTCTCCATTAATGGTACTTTTCTGTTTAGACATTTGCTTTTGTTTTGAGAAATGACAGGAAATTATTTGAAGCCAAGTCAGAAGACTAAATTTGTTGATTAAGTCAGGCAGTATGATTTTTTTGTTGTAAAATTGGTTATAACTACAACATAAGTGTAGTTCCTAAAGTCATTCTGACTATAATACCAAAAGAAGACTTTCAAAATGTTTTGAGTGATGCAAGCCTTATTGAAATGAATTTATAACCTCTCATAGTGTTTATTTTGAATAGCAAGACATATGTTCTGGGATATTGATTTAAAATCAGACCCTCCTGTGACTTTAGTCACCTCTTACACATCTTTCTTTTGGCTAAGTTTTGATTTTTACTAATCATAAGTCTAAGTCTTGTTTTTCTACCAAGAGCATTTTGTAAGCCAAGCAAAGATAAGCATTTTAAACCACTAAGTAGAAATAAAAAACTAACACTTTATAGAAGATTCTCCTACAACATGGAAGATTAGTGAGAGTGAGGAAGGCTTTCCAGTTACAAGGAAATAGCCAGAGGATAATATCTGGACTAGGGTAAACAAGTCTCAGAGGGACTAGAGAACTGATTAAGGAGTAAGGATGATGTCTAAAGCTATTTCTTAAATAATTTTTGAAGTAGTAATGACTGCTAATAAATTTAAGTAATCGTTCCCTAAACCTGTGCCAAATAAGCCAGGTCTTGTTGTCAGTTACCTGTCCCACTCAGAGAGAAAATCAGATATCTTTAAGTATTGTACCTAGCCTAAATAAGACATGAAAAAACCCACAAATCTGTAGTCTCTTCATTTTTTTAAGTTTTTATTTAAATCCAGTTAGTTAACGTACAGTATAATATTAGTTTTTAGGTGTACAATATAGTGATTCAACACTTGCATACAACACCACTCCACAACAAGTGCACTCCTTAATCCCCATAACCTATTTAATCCATCCTTCCACCCACCTCCCTTCTGGTAACCTTCAGTTCGTTCTCTATAGTTTATTCTCTGTAGTTAAAAGAGTCTGTTTCTTGATTTGCATGTGTGTCTCTCTTTGTCCCTTTGCTTATTTGTTTTGTTAAATTCCACATGTGAAATCATATGGTATTTGTCTTTCTCTGACTGACTTATTCGCTTAGCATAATACTCAGTCGCTCCATCCATGTTGCAAATGACAAGATTTCATTCTTTTTTATGGCTAATTTTCCAATGTGCATTTGTATGTGTGTGTATATACATATGTGTGTGTGTGTCCGTATATATATGTATGTGTGTGCGTATACACACACACCACATCTTTATCCATTCATCAGTCGATGGACACTTGGGCTCTTTCTATAATTTGGCTATTGTAGATAAAGCTGCTGTAAACATCGGGGGCATGTAGTCTCTTAATTTTATATGTCCACCAAAACTTATTCACACTTGTCTTTTTCAGATAGGTAGGCCTTGCAAATCATGTGATTAATTCTGTAGCAGCATTCTGTATGAAACCTTGTTTCAAGAGCAAATAGAAATCATTTGTTGGATCACTCCTTAATTTTAAGCAATATATTTCCAAATCAAAATAAAAAATAAAAATATATATCAGAATTCTCCAGAAATTTTAGGGATACCTACATTTTTTTTCCTAATGTAGACTTTGTTTCCTAACAGAATATATTGTTCATATATACTCTGACATATGCAAGCTACCATTTCTTAGTTTTCCCTGAGAACCTAGATTTTTGCATTTCAAATAAGTCAGAAATTCCTTAGGATTTTTTTTTAAGATTTTATTTATTTGACAGAGAGAGAGACAAGTAGGCAGAGTGGCAGGCAGAGAGAGAGAGAGAGAAGCAGGCTCTCCACTGAGCAGAGAACCCAATGCAGGGTTCGATCCCAGGACCCTGGGATCATGACCTGAGCCAAAAGCAGCTGTTTAACCGACTGAGCTACCCAGGCGCCCCTCCTTAGGATATTTAAATAAAGTTTAGAAAGGAAACTTTCTACTTAGTGAATAAAAGCAAAAAATATTGAATACATTTTGGAAAATATCCTAAGCTATCTCTCCATATTGCTGTCCAGTCCATTTGGCTGACTTTCAGTTTGGCTGGTTGCTCTAGGAGGCCTGGTACAGGTGTCTCATTTTCTGAAGTCTGGACCTCCTAGATATGGGTTGTTGATTTGACATCTAGGAATAGAATTTTTGAAACTTAGGAGGCTTTTTGTGTAAGTGCTGACCTATAAGTTTTACAGTATTATGTAACATGTGTTCTTTACAGTTTTTTAATTTATTAATATTGGCAAACTATCCTGAGGAGCAACCATTTATAAAAATTAAAGTTTACATTTGTATTAATAATAATAAAGCTGTCCACATAGAATTCTGAGATACATTTGAATATAGGCAATATATATTCATCTGTGCAGGCTTATATAACACATTGTAGCTTGAAATTCAGAATTTTACCAGTGGTGTCATATTGTCTCTTTTGGAAAGCTGCATTAAGACTTTCAGGTCATTGGGTGCCTGGTGGCTCAGTCGGTTAAGCATCTGCCTTTGGCTTGGGTTATGATACCAAGGTCCTGGCATCAAGTCCCACATCTGGCTTCCTGCTCTGCGGGGAGTCTGCTTCTCCCTGCACTCCTCCCGCCTTCTTGTGCTCTTGCGCTCTCTCTCTCTCAAGTAAATAAATAAAATCTTAGAAAAAAAGGCTTTCAGGTCATTGAAACAGATTTACAGTAGCATTTTCATACAGATGTATAGAATTACTCACCTGCTTGTATTTTGGGAGCTTTCAAATAACCATATTTTTGTTAAGGTATAGAATTTGTGTCACATTCAAACCTAATTAATTGGGAGCTCATTTATGTCACCACACTAAATAGTTTTGAAGAGTCCAAAAAGAAGCAGTGCTAGAGAACCAAAGATACTGGTCCCTAGAAAAAGCTGCTTAAATTAATCTACTTAAGAGAAGAGAGGAGAAAGTAAGTGAGGAGAAAGTAAGGAGAAAGAAGAAAAAAGTTTTATTGAAGATTTTATCTTAAAAATTTAAAAAAGTTGTAAGGAAAAGTTCATTTAATTTTTTTTATATTCAACAAAATTTGAACTTCTATCTCAGTTATTTGCTAACTTTTAAAGGCTGTATCAAGTTGCTTTTGTGATGATTTTTTGAGAGAACACAATTTTTCTAATATATATATCAAGGTCTAATACTTTTTACTTTGGGCTTAACTTTTAGTGCATAAATATAAAGAAAATAACTTTTCCTGAAATATACTTGAGGACATTAATTTTTACAATAACCTATCTCAGTACTTTGATATTTAAAACGTTTGCTTCTGAGCACTTACAGTGTCATTATTCTAACTTATTTTTCTTGTTCAGTTGTTTATCAGTCTAACTCTGCCTGATTCTCATTTGCCACTAGATTTGCATGTTATTCAAGCATCACTTTCATCGATTGATGAATTAATGCATCTTTTCTAAGATGTTTAGTTTCACCTTGCAATCATTTTTCTATTGTTTTACTTTGCATTGTTTAATTAATTTTTTACAGTTAGACTGACACATTGTTGACTAGTGACAAGGGATCCATCTTCCTTGACTTATGATAGTATTATATCCTGATAAACCCATTGTAAGTTGAAAATATCCTAAGTCAAAAATGCATTTAATATACCTAGCCTACTGAATATCATAGCTTGGCCTAGCCTATCTTAAACATGCTCAAAACACTTATGTTAGTCTACAGTTGGGCAAAATCATCTAATACAAAGCCTATTTTATAATAAAGTATTAAATATGTAATTCATTGAATACTATATTAAAAGTGAAAAACAGAATAGTTGTATGGGCACAGAATGGTTCTTCGTGTACCATTTGTTGGTACATGATCTCATGGCTAACTGAATCATCTCAATGTACGTCTTTATGATCTCATGGCTAACTGAATCATCTCAATGTACATCTGTCCTAGGCCTGAAAAGTAAGCCCTTGCCGTTATCAAGTGATCTGCTTCAATTCCCCAGATATAGTCCAAACTTCAGATGGTAGGCAGCACCCATTTTATTTTTTTTATTTTTATTTAAACTTTAGTTAGTTAACATACAGTGAAACATTGGTTTCAGGAGTAGAATTCAGTGATTCATCAGTTACATACAATACCCAATGTTCATCACAATTGCCCTCTTTAATGCCCATCACCCATCTAGCCTATCCCCCACCCACCTCCTTCCATCAACCCTGAGTTTATTCTCTGTTAAGAATCTCTTATGATTTGTTTCCCTCCTTTTTCCCCCTTCCCATATGTTCATCTGTTTTCCTTCTTACATTCCACGTATGAGTGAAATCATATGATATTATCCTTTCTCTGACTGACTTATTTCACTTAACATGATATACTCTAGCTCTGTCCATGTCGTTGCAAATGGCAAGATTTCATTCTTTTTGGTGGTTGAGTAATAATATTCCATTACACACATACACATACGTACATACCACATCTTATTTATCCATTCATCCATCATGGGACATTTGATCTCTCTCCGTAGTTTGGCTATTGTTAATAATGTTGCTATAAACATCAAGTGCATATACTCCTTTGAAATACAAAAATACAGATTTTTCTATCCTTGGGTAAACACCTAGTAGTGCAATTGCTGGATCATAAGGTAGTTCTATTTTTAACTTTTTGAGGAACCTGCATACTGTTTTCTGGATGGCTGCACCAGTTTGCTTTCCCTCCAACAATGCAAGAGGGTTCCCTTTTCTCTGCATCCTCACCAATACCTGTTGTTTCTTGTGTTGTTAATTTTAGCCATTCTGACAAGTGTGCGCTGGTATCTCATCATAGTTTTGATTTGTATTTCCCTGATGATGAGTGATGTTGAGCATCTTTTCATGTGTCTGTTAACCATCTGGATGTCTTCTTTGGAAAAGTGTCTATTCATATCTTCTGCCCATTTCTTAACTGGATTATTTGCTTTGGGGGTGTTAAGTTTGATAAGTTTTTTTTAAGTAGGCTTTACACCAAATATAGAGCCCAACACAGAGCTTGAACTCACGAACCTGAGATCAAGACCTGAGCTGAGATCAAAAGTTGGGTGCTTAACCAACTGAGCCGCCCAGGCGGCCTTTGATAAGTTCTTCATAGATTTTGCATAGTAACCCTTTATCACATCTGTCATTTGTACATACCTTTGTCATTGTACATATCTCTCATTCTGCACATATGTCATTGTACATACCTCCCATTCTGTAGACTGCCATTTAGTTTTGGTGATTGTTTCTTTTGCTGTGCAGAAGCTTTTTATCTTGATGAAGTCTCAGTAGTTCATGTTTGCTTTTATTTCCCTTCCCTCTGGTGACATGTCTAGTAAGAAGTTGCTACAGCTGAGGTCAGAGAGGGTGCTGCCTATGATCTCCTCTAGGATTTTGATGGTTTCCTGTCTCACATTAAGGTCTTGCATCCATTTTAAATTTATTTTCATGTATGTGTGAGAAAGTGGTCCAGTTTCATTGTTCTGCATGTTGCTGTCCAGTTTTTCCAACACCATTTGTAGAGACTGTCTTTTTTCCATTGAATATTCTTTCTGCTTTATCAAATAGTAGTGACCATATAAGTAGCACTCATTTTCAGTCAAAATAAAAAATGCCTGCAGCCTACCAGGTACTGTGCTGTGTGTGTGTGTGTGTGTGTGTGTGTGTGTGTGTGTGTGTGTGTGTGTTTGTATCTTATTTCATTTTCTTCTCAAAATATAACAGAACTCTTTGTAGTAGGTATTATCCTGTTTTGTAGAGAAATTCAAAGGTAAGAGAGAGGACTCAAATTAGTAAAATTATGAATGAATGGGGAGAGATCACAACTAACACCAAGGAAATAGAAACAATCATCAGAAGCTATTATCAACAGCTATATGACAATAAGTTAAGCAACCTAGAAGAAATATATACATATCTGGAAACCTACAAACTTCCAAGACTGAAACAGGAAGAAATTGACAGCCTGAATAAACCAATATCTAGCAACGAGATTGAAGCGGTGATCAAAAACCTCCCAAAAAACAAGAGTCCAGGACCCAACGGATTCCCCGGAGAATTCTACCAAACATTCAAGGAAGAAATAATACCTATTCTCCTGAAGCTGTTTCAAAAAAATAGAAACGGAGGGAAAACTTCCAGACTCTTTCAATGAAGCCAGCATTATCTTGATCCCCAAACCAGGCAGAGACCCCATCAAAAAGGAGAATTTCAGACCAATATCCCTGATGAATATGGATGCCAATATTCTCAACAAGATCCTAGCTAATAGGATCCAACAGTACATTAAAAAGATTATCCACCAAGATTTCAAACTTTAAGAAAGTCTACAAGAATAAGTGGCAGAGCAGGATTCATCCCAATTCTAATTCCAAAATTGGAGTACTTTCAGTACACCTTATTGTCTCTGTAAGCAAAATAGGAAGAAATACTAAATAACCCAACTCTTTTTTCAAAAATGACATCTTTTAGATGTGTGGTTTATATTTTGGTTTATTGTAGTAATGTAAAGATGTAGCAAAGACTGGATAGCAGTCTAAGAGGTGCAGCAGACCCTCTCTACAGGGAAACCCATTTAACTGCTAGAGTGTTATTCTCTTTTTACCAAATCCAAAAGTTCTCCTAAGGGCATACAAGCAAATGGAAAAACACCTATTCACGAAAATCTACTAAATCTCAGAGTGAAAGGATTTGAACTGTTCATGTCCCTGCCACAGTGCAAAATGTGACAGAAGCTTTGTTGAAGGCATTTGCAGTCAGAAAGATGGGACTACTCTCCATTCTAGGCTATATTCTCATTCCAAAATGGACTGGCTACTGGCATCTCTCAGCTTCTTCCCACCCCCCCAAATTTGTATTGCAGAAACTCTTTTCCAAGCACTTTTGGTCAAAAGGACCAGTCTCAACTTCAACCAGACTCAACTACATGCTATCTACTGGAGACATACTTTATCATTAAAAGTACAAATAGGTTAAAAGTAGAAGGATGGAAAAAGATATACCATGTAAACAATAACCATAAAAGGGCTGGACTATAATATACTAAGGTTAGTGGTTATACTAATATCAGACAAAAAAGACTTTAAAAAAATCAATAGAGACCAAGAAAAGCATTTTATAATAATAAGCTTTATTATTATAACTTCTTGTAGTAATTTTATACCAAAAGAGTCATTTCAGAATTTGCAAATTCATTATATGAGGCCAGCATTACCAAAACCAAAGACACTACAAAAAAAGAAAACTACAAGCCAATATCTCTGATAAACATAGTTGCAGAAATTCACTATAAAATATTAGTAAACTTAATCCAACAATACATTTTAAAAATCACTTACCACAATCAAGTAGGATTTATTCCTGGGATGCAAGGGTGGTTCAATATTTGAAAATCAATCAACACGATACATCACATTAACAAAAGAAAGAATAAAAATCATATCATGTCAATAAATGCAGAAAAAACATTAGACAAAGTACAACATTCATGATAAAAACTCTCTCAAAATAGTAGGTTTAGAGGGTACATACTTAACATAATAAAAGCCAGATATAAAAAACCCATACCTAACATCATACTCACTGGTGAAAAACAGCTTTTCCTATAAGGCCAGGAACAAGATGAGGATGTCCACTGCCACTGCTTTTATTCAACATAATACTAAGTCTTAACTACAGCAAACAGACAAGAAAAAGAAATAAAAGGCATCTATAAAGAAGAAGTAAAGCTTCCACTATTTGCAGATGACATGATACTATATCTAGAAAACCATAAAGACTCAATCAAAAAACTAGAACTGATAAATGAATTTAGTAAAGTTGCAGGATACAACATTATTATACAGAACTCTGTTGCATTTCTATACGCTAATAATGAAGTAGCAGAGAAATTAAGAAAATCTCATTTACAAGTGCACCAAAAATAATAAAATACCTCAGAATAAACTTAACCAAGGATGTGAAAGACCTATACTCTAAACATTGATGAAAGAAATTGAAGATGACACAAATGGGAAAATATTCTATGCTCATGGATTCAAAGAACCAAATTTGTTAAAATATCCATAGCAACCTACAGATTTAATATCTATCAAAGTACTATCAAAGTACCAACATTTTTCACAGAAGTAGAACAAATGATCCTAAAATCTGTTTGAAACTACAAAAGACCCCAAATAGCCAAAGCAATCTTGATAAACAAGTGCAAAGCTGGAGGTATCACAATCCCAAATTTTAAAATATACTACCAAGCTGTAGTAATTAAAACAGCATGGTACTGGCATAAAAGTAGACACACAGATAAATGGAACAGAATAGAGAACCCAGAAATAAGCCAATGCTTACATGATCAATCTACAACAAAGAAGGCAAGAATATGAAGTGGGAAGAGACAGTCTCTTCAACAAATGATGCTGGGAAAACTGGACCACTTCCTTACACCATACACAAAAATATACTCAAAATGGGTTAAAGACCTAAATGTGAGACCTAAAACCACAAAATTCCTAGAAGAAATCATACACAGTAATTTCTTTGACGTTGGCCATGGAAACATTTTTTTTTTAGGTATGTCTCCTCAGGCAAGAGATAAAGCAAAAATAAACTGTTGCACTACACCAAGATAAAAACCTTTTGCACATCAACAAAATGACAAGGCAACCAACTGAATGGGAGAAGATATTTCCTAATCTTCATCAGGTATATCTGATAAGGAGTTAATATCCAAAATATATAAAGAGCTTACAAATCAACCTGAAAAGCAAATAATCCAGTTTAAAAATGGGCAGAGGACCTGAAAAACATTTTCTCCAAACAAGACAAACAAATGGCCAACAGAAACATGAAAAAAGCTCAACCTCACTAATCATCAGAGAAATGCAAATCCAAACCACAATGAGGTATCACCTTACACCTGTCAGAATAGCTTGATTCAAAAAAACAAATAACAAGTATTAGCCAGGATGTAGACAAAAAAGAAACCTCAAGCACTGTTGATGGGAATGCAAACTGTTGTAGCCATTGTGGAAAATAGTATAGACATTTCTCAAAAAATTGAAAATAGAATTACCATGTGATACAATAATTCCAATACTGGGTATTTACCCAAAGAAGACAAAAACACTAATTTGATAGTATATATGCACCCCTAGATTTATCGCAGCATTCTTTACAATAGCCAAGGTATGGAAGCAACCCAATTGTCCATTGATAGATAAATGGATAAAGATGAGGTGTGTGTATATATATATATGTATGTATATATTGTGTGTATATATGTGTGTATACATGTGTGTATACACACACACACACAATGAAATATTACTCACCCACAAAAACAATATGAGATCTTGCCATTTGCAGCGGCATGGATGGACCTAGACGGTATAATGTTAGGTGAAATAAGTCAGACAGAAAGACACTATATGATTTTACTCATGTTGAATTTAAGAAACAAAATGAACAAACAAAAAACAGACTCTTAAATACAAAGAACAAACTGGTGTTTGCTACAGGGAAGATTGGTGGGGGATGGGTGAAATAGATAAAGGGGATTAAGGGTACACTTATTGTGAAGAGCACTGAATAATGTATAGAATGTTTGACTCATTGTACACCTGCAACCAATATAACACTGTTAATTATACTTCAAAAAAGAGTCAATTCATCAGGAACATATAACAATTATAAACATGTTTAAAATCAATATCTCAAAAGCTGGCAGAGTTAAAGAGAGAAATAGGTCATAGGTGTTCCACACTCATAGGTGGAGACTTCAAAGTTGCACTTTTAATAATGGTAGAACAGTTAGACAGAAAATTAACAAGGATACAGGATACGTAAACAACACTGTAAACCAACTAAACCTAATAGACATCTATAGACTGTTCCACTCAACAATAGCAAAATACATAGTCTTCTCTGGTGCACTTGAACATTCTTCTAAATAGACCATATAATGGTCCTTAAAACAAACCTCAGTAAATTTAAAACAACTGAAATCATTAAAAGTATGTTCTCTAATCACAATGGAATGGAAGTATACTATCAAGATGGGATGGGGAAGGAGATAAACCATAAGAGACTTCTAATCTCATAAAACAAACTGAGGGTTACTGGGGGGTGGGAGGGTAGGGATAGGGTGGATGGGTTATGGACATTGGGGAGGGTTTGTGCTTTGGTGAATGCTGTGAAAGATGTAAGCCTGATGATTCACAGACCTGTACCCCTTGGGCAAATAATAAAAATAAAATTAAAAAAAAAAGAAATGGGAAAAAAAAAGAAATGGGGAAAAAAAGTGAAAAAATAACCCATTGAATGAAAGAAAGTGTTTGCAAATCATATATCTGATAAAGGACTCAATTCCAGAATATTTAAAGAACTTTTATCTCAATAATAGGTGGCTCCATTAAAAAATGGGCAAATGATCTGAATAGACATTTCACCAAAGAAGATGTACAAATGGCCAATAAGCACATAAGATGCTTGACAAAATTAATTTTTAGAGAAATCAAAATCAAAATCACTTCATACCCACGAGGGTGGTTTTATACTTTTTATTATCTTTTTTTACGAGGGTGGTTTTAATCAAAAGGACAGACAATAGCAAATGTTGGTGAGTATATGGAGAACTTGGAACACTCATACATTGCTACTGAATATGTAAAGTGGTGTGACCACGTTAGGAAAAAAGTTTGGCTGTTCCTCAAAATGTTAAGCAGAATTACCCTGTGACACACCAGTTTTACTCCTAGGTATATACCCAAAGGAACTGAAAAACTTCAGACAAAAACCTGTACACAGATGTTCATAGCAGCATTATTCATATTAGCCAAAAAGTGAAAACAAGGAAACATTCGTTAACCAATGAATAGATAAACAAAATGTGATATATCCGTAGAATGGATAACAGTTGATTCTCACAAGCTAGCTCTACTACTCACTGGTCACCCCACCACAACCACTACCGCCGCTTTTTTTGTTGTAGAATTTTCTCAGTAGTTTTCTTGATATTGTTTCTTGTAAACTTTAAAATAAGTTTTTTAGCTTAAGAAAAATGCACTCCTAAACATGTATAGGTTACCCATAGTCTGGTGAGAAGAAACCTCTTTATTGGGTTTACCATCCTCCTCAGATTACCATCTTAATTCCTTTCTCCCATTCACTAACAAAATTTAATAAATTGAGATCTCAACCTACTGTTTCCATTTCTTTCCCATCCGTTCATTCTTAACTTCCTATAATCTGGATTACTATTGTTTAAAATCTTCAGCGGTCCAAGAGGGCCTTATTACCCAGTGCTTTGATATCCTTGATGTCTTTATTTTTACAGTGTTTGACAACATCATTTACTTCTTTTTAATAGTCTCTTTATTTTTAAAAATGCAATTTCACATCTCATCTAATCCTTTTTCTTAATGGTTTGACACTGGCTCCTCTTCCTGTGCCTACCTCTAGATGTTTTCCAGACTCTGTGTGAGATAAAATTGCCCTCCTTAATGCCACATAAATTGTTTGTATATCAAAATATACTGGTTTCTTTAATATTTGTTGTGCAGTTTGAGTGAAAATCTAAAAAGCTACAGTGACAGAATATTTTCAGTTTTTCTCCTTTTAGCCTATAATCATTGATAACAGAGTTACTATTCTTTTAAATATTTTATTTATTTATTTGACACAGAGAGAGATCACAAGTAGGCAGAGAGGCAGGCAGAGAGAGAATACGAAGCAGGCTCCCTGCTGAGCAGAGAGCCCAGTGCAGGCCTTGATCCCAGGACCCTGAGATCATGACCTGAGCCGAAGGCAGAGGCTTTAACCCACTGAGCCACCCAGGCGCCCCAGAGTTACTATTTTAAAGAGAGTTTAACACCTTTATTTGAGGTGTAATCAATATATAATCGTCATTAGGATATATAACATAATGATTCAATATCTTATATGTTGTGAAATGATCACCGCAATAACTCTAGTTAACATCTGTCACCATACATAGTTACAAAATTGTTTCTTCTGACAGACTTTTAAGGTCTACCTTTAACTTTCAAATACACAATACGGTGGTATTAATTATAGTCACCATGCTAAATGTTACATCCCCATAACCAGCTCCTGTCTGGATTCTCATCACCCCATTTTTAAAGTCTCCTAAGTGATCTTACTTCAGTTTCTCTCTCCTCTTTAATTCACCCAACTCATCCCAGCCAGTTTATCTGTTTTAAAGGAGCATTTCTGCTCTTAAAAAATCTAAACTTATGTAAATAATACAGCATTGTTTTCTTAACCTAGCTATCAAGGCCTTTTTACCAACACCATCCATTAGACTTTTACAGATCCACCACCCCCTTTCTCCTGATGAACCTTCTTATCCTCACTTTTAAACATGCTGGTTATATACTCAACTTCACGCCTTTGCTTATGATTCCCACCTGAACAATATGTCTAACATTCATCCACTCATCTTGATTCAGCTCCCTCTTGAAATGTTCCCTAATTCAAAATTAGTAGTTATTAGTACTTTTTCTAAGTTCATGACACCAGCGTTTGTTTAATTCGTTTGTCAATCATTCCTGTGTTATGATTATTTCTTGTGTATTGGCCTATTTTGGTATTTCTTTCATAGATTTGTTTAACTTTTTGCGTATGTATTGCTTAACTCTTGGACAAAGAATATTCCATAGACTTTAAATAGAACTGTTTTGATATTTCCACTTTGGGTTATATATATATATATTATATATATATATGTAGTATTTTCATATGTTTGTTTTATGTGTGATATAATCTCATAGCCTATAGAAAGGCAAATTATAAAGAAAGTCACTCAAATAAATATGTGAAGTTTTAAAGGCAGAACCAAGGTAATAAAGTTTCTTTAGCTTTTAAACATAGATTGCAAAGTGTGACACTAAACACAATTACTACATTTTGCTACTAATCTCACTTATTCTCTTTTAGGGTTCAAACAGGATAGCCTCAAGATTTTTATTTTTTAAAAGAAAAATATCTAAACATTGTTAAGCTATAAGACATTTTTATTACATCCTCCAAACTGAGGAATTTTTTTTCAAGTTTCATCAAAGAGCAATTTTTTAAGGACTTAGCTATAAATCCTGGGAATAGAAGTTTCTGATGGAATTCTTACCACTGAAATTTTTTAAGTACAACAAAGTTACTGGTACCCACTATTAAGATCCCTTAAAATCCAGCTGTTAACCAGGTGGTCATTCTTAACAATGGAAGGAATAAGGTGTTGTTTCTTGTTCATATTTATTTTTGGCAAGTGATTGCCTTAATCAGTTGAAGGCCAAACATAGTCCATAAGTTTAAGACCTCGATACAAATATACTCACATAGGACCTGAAAGGAGACATACATAGATCCATGAGTATTAACAATTATATCCATCAGTATTTACATTTTTGCTATCTACATACAGTAAAACTACTTGATACTTTATCTGAAGGAAGCAAATTGTGTACATTTTGGATGAATATTTTATCATTGCTTAATTAACTAGATCTTAATTTTATAATTTTTCAATAACTGTTTTATAACCAAGGGCTTTTTTTTTACTTTTTTCTTTAACCAGGAATGTTTTCAAGTTCATTCCTAGTATACATTTTACTGAATTTTGAGGTCATTATAAATTCCAGATAAGCCTAGTTTATAGCAGTCTTTTAGAGATTTATTTGATGCAGTAGTAAATGATTTATTCAGTTTAAATAATTTTAATAAAAATACAGATCACAAGTATTATAAACTAATTATATATATTTGATTTTCAAAAGCAAGTTATATCACACATAGTTATTTAGTGTACTAATAATTGAAGAATAGGTAATCTGATATGACAGATAAAAATATGAGGCATGTTTTCTTATCCCTTAACATATCTGGACCCGGCTTGGTAAATGCCAGATAATTTTTCAAATATTATTATAAAATGTATAACCTACAATTAATTAATATTTCAGAAGGGCCCAGAAATTAAACTGGGTTCCTATGAGGGAAATTTACTGAAATGCTTTTCCTACAGCTTCAGTGGCCAAAAGACAGCATTGGAATGTGAAAAACTAATTTTGGTTTGTTTTAACGCCTCAGAATGTTACAAATTAATCAAGTGCTACTTAAAGTCTAGAACTCATTAACTTTATAAGTTTTACTGTTCCCATGACAGAGATTAAGTTATAGCATAAAGCTTCTTTAGCCTCTCACATTGATCAGGTTGCCATCCCCACTTATCTGCTAGTTAGTGGATGTGTAGACAGCGATGTGTGCAGTGACATAAAAGTACTAGTCTTACACAACATTTGTGCAAGCCAAGCATGAACCCATTCTGGCTGTTTCTTACTTCTGCAGTTTGCTTAACTACAGCAAAAAAATTAGATAGATAGATATCTGTAAACACACACACAAGCAACATCCACTTTACACACTAAAGAGAAAGCCAAAGTAGATTGTAATAAACTTCTTATTTTAATAAATCTTAAAGGTAAGCCGTACAGCCAATGTACTTAAGAACCACAAGGGTATGTAAAACTTACATATTGAATTAAACTACCAGAACCCTAACTAAACCCAGGTGCCAGCCAATCACTGAAAGACATTTGTCAGTGGTATAGATACGCCATGTTCTTAGGAGAACAAGCAAAGTAGTTAGGGATAAGATGGTGTGAACAAACCATTATGTAAGAGTATATATCTCCAGTAAACTTAAATGAGTGGAAATATATAAGCAAAATCGGTAGCTTTACATACATTTTTTTAAAACTTTTTACTTTATGTGGAGTGGGTGAGTTTATGGCATTTGTAGAACAGATTGAGATTTGTAGTGACAAGGGAAACAAAATAAAAACTATTGAGTGAACAGCAGGGCCCATTTGATGTGATTATGAAAGATGTTTCTTAATTCTTTTTTTTTCTTTTGCAATCTAAAAACAGTAGCAGGGGGTTGCAAGTGGAGTTCATCATAGGTTGTCAATCACTGTCATTTAACATTTGCAGGGGAAGATGTCTTTATACAAGGACAGCTGGGCAAATCAGAGACATAGATTTGCAGTTAGTAGCCTGTCCAGCCTCCACTAAATAAACAAGGACAGGGCAGACAGACCAGCCTCTCACATAAAAATATAATGGACTCCACTGACCTCGCTGCCCTCCATTCAGCTTCAATCCCAGTTGCATAAAAGCTTCACTGCCCACTTTCAATTTCCTTTAATTACCTACATGATGTAGATAAGAAAATGAACCTCACTTGTAGTCAGTGATCACACACAGGAAATTAACTAGGCAAGTTGTTTAAAATTAGAGGAGTAATTTGGAAGTAAATAGAGTGTCCTACTGAGGAAAAAGTGGCTAGAAAAGGGTTTTTGTGTGCTTGTTTGTTTTTAAGCAGGGATTTTGATTATTTTACTAGCTCTCTCTGCTGATCCTGAGATTGCTGCTTTTCTAATCAATCTCCTTTGTAAGTATTCTGAAACATCTAAAATAAAATACTTGAAGGAGCTAAGAGCTAAGTAAAGTGGTGAAACAAACATGCCACATTCTAAAGAGCTTAGAAAAATTGTGAACTGGAATCCCAGGAATAAATGATCATGGTTTTCACAGGAGGGTCTGGCAGAGAAAATGAGGATTAAATAGCAGTTGTCTTCAGTCAGTCTTCATTTCAGTTTGCTTCTCCATAATCAAAACACACACACGCAGAATTAAATACCAAGAATATTCTTTATTTATTCCAACAAATCTAAAATCCATATTTTCCATTTTATTCTTTGGATTCATAGCATTTGAGTTTTAATCCAAAAACACTGTAGGGTTTCAGAGTAATGTAACTGTAGTACTTCTTTGGAAAAGTTGCACCAGGTGCGTAATATAAATCATTCATTCCTTTTCCCCATCTTTCCACAATATTTTGAGTTAGCTCACAAGGTACACTGACAAGAGCATATTTCCTTATCATACACTGATGTGCTTTTGTGAACATTTGATTAATATGGATTTAAAAGAAACCTAATTGGAGACTGGAGATTAAAGCCTGCAATATCAAATCTGTGGTTCAAGAGGATACAATTCCTGAATATTTTATCTTTAATTTGACTGTCTCTTGTATTATGAGAACATTGTCTTTCAAAGAACCAGTGTTTTCTGTAACACAATTACATAAAAATTGTATGATTACTTGGATGAAATGAAGGTGCCCCTACTAGTAAAGCATCAATAAAAAAAAAATTTGTTTCCTTGAATCCTATTTAAGAATCATATCTTTAAAGCAAGTTAGTTAAATGTCACTTTAATTAGTGAAGTATATTTACATAATTGTAAACAAAGATTTACAACTGAAAACTGTAGAACAAAGCTCAAATAATTGAATCTTCAACTTCAGCTAACATCCTGTATGGTATCAGATGTGGGAATCATTATTATCATAACTCCTACCATTTATACTAAGACTTACAGTTTTTGAGTGTTTCATGAACACTATCACATGGAATCTTCCCACCAAATTGCAATGTAAGGTAAGGGATTTGGGATTTGGGGAGATTTAGTTACTTTCAGAGGGTCACATAGCTTGTAAATGGCAGTTCCCAGATCCAGTGTTCTCTCTACCACGTCACACCACCCCTTAGCACCCTCACGGTCTACAACATTTCTGAGGGGATGAATTATTTACAACATTCTTTGGGTTTCCCTTTAATTCAAACACTGGAAGCAAGAGAAGAGGGGATCCTCAAAGGAAGTAATTACTTTTGATGAGACCTCAGTTGATTATAGATAATTTTTAACTATAGAAACTATTATTGGTTTGATATTTTATGAATATTTATAAATCAAATATCACCTCATTTGAAGATCTCAAAAACATTGCATGTGTCAAATTTAATAATGAAAAATACACCACTTAATCAAAAGCATATATTAAATAATAAATTCTGTGTAAGCATTCTAGATTGTTTTCCTCCAATAAGAGTCAATGTCCCTTTTTGCAATTCAGATTTGAACCTTATCACTCCTACCTTCTTTATCTAAAAAACACATTTTTTTTACTCTCTTTCAGTCCAGTCTTAAACTCCTCAGATACCTTATCTGACCCACTGTCATTTGAACCTCTCCTTCCTTATACTTGTCCAGTTGTCATTTTACATTATCTGTGGTCAATTTTGATTAAGATCTGGCTCCCTCACTGGACTGTAAAGCTTTGTGAAAGTAGGTGGTCATGCCTCTGGTTTTCACCATTGTATACCCAATTATAATGTATACTGAATAAAAATTAGGTAAACAAATGACTCAACATATTAAGATCATGTCCATTGTGGTCATATATTATTTACTTTAATAAAAATTAAAATGTATAGTTTTTTGCAAAGAAATGAAAGAATCCTGAGTTTAGAAAGATTGCTTCGTGCATTGAGAAAATGTGTGGCACCTGGGTGGCTCAGTCGGTTAAGTGTCTGCCTTCAGCTGAGGTCATGATCTCAGGGTGCTCGGATCAAGTCCTGCATCAGGCTCTTTGCCTAGTGGAGAGTCTGCCTCTCTCTCTCTCTCTCTCTTTCTCACTCTCTCGACTGTTTCCCCCACTTGTCTCTCTGGCCCTCTCTCTCTCCATCAAATAAAAAAAATCTTTTTTAAAAATTAGAGAGAAAAGGCATCCCTGAGTTTAATTTTTTCGTAAGGTCACTGTCTTTGGGTAGTCTACAGTAAAGATCTGATGGTCCCCTTATTAGACTTAGAAGGATCTCTCTTTTGCATGACACTTTTTCCAACCTAAAATGTACTCAGCTGTTAGCACACTCATGTGATACTGATACTGTTGGCAGTGAGCAAATTCACAATCCTACTGAAGCAGGGGCTTAAAGCAATAAATCGGGTAATTCAAGCAGAATTGGCATGGTTTGGAGAACAGTGGAATCACATCTTACATGGAGTTTAGATTCTAAAGTAAGCAAATATAACAAAAAGCACTGATGATCAAATTTACCTGAAAAGGAACCCCAAAGTACAACAAGGATGACTGTAAATAGTCCTGTTCAGATATACTACTTCTCAGTGAGTTCAATGCCACTAATTTTTCCTTTAGCATTGGGGCAGATCATTGTTTCTTTAGTTTAGCACCAAATGAAGGAGTTGGCTTACATTGGAAGTCATGCTTTATGAAGGTGTGTATCATGGGCATCTTCAGATGCTAGAACAACAGAATACAGAAAGATGTTCACACTTACAGAGGTATTTGAGAACTAAGACTGGGAAATGCCCAGTTTATATTGTTGTTAATCAGTAAATTTCCCTCTATCTCTCTCCCTGTCTCTCTCTCCCTCTCTCTGTTTGTGTTGGGAGTTGGGGGGTAAAACATATAATCAAATTTGAGTAAGATTGTACTGAAGAGAGTAGATTACTTAGATAATACTATTAGTGCTTTTAGCCAAATTCTTACTTTACATATAATTTTTCTTTAATTGAACTTTTTATATAATTTGTAAGCCTAATCCTGTTTCCTACGTATCCAAAGCCTGGAGAGTGAATTCAGTTTGCAGTATTAAAATAACTATTTGATTTTCTTCTGCTAGAAGAACAGAAGTTGTATTTAATGAACAGTAGAAAGAAATCTAAATATGAATAAAATGTTAGACCATGAAACAGGTTTAAAGCTGATTTCTTCTCCCTCCACGTCCACCCAACTATCCGGATTATTGCCCTCTCTTTAAGTGTATTTTGCATGCTTGACAGGAAGCTCCAACTCACTGAGTGTTCCCAACTTCTCTGCTATTAATAGCATCATCATTCTCTTCATCCCTGAGGCTTAAACCTCAGACCCCTCCTTATCTGTTTTTATAGATCTGCTCATATTATTTTCTCTGCATGGAATGCAAGGAATCTCTCTCCCTCTGTCCTCTTCTACAAATTGTTCTAAGCCTAGAACAAACACTGTCTCTTTTGGGAAACTTTCCGGCACACCCAGTTCACTCCAGTGCTCTTCCCTAAATAGCAATATTTTATTCTACACTTAAAATAATTATTTATATAAATTTTCTCCCAATATCGTTTTAATTTCCTTAAAGGAAAAGGTCACATTTTAGATTTCTGAACCATTTTCTTTTTTATCTGCTGTTCGTTTTTTCTTAACCATTTGGCAAGCCTGAAATAGGTGGATAGTCACTGATAGAGGTTTGGATGGAGCCCAGATACTATGTTGAGATGGATCAGCCATTACATGATGATGCTTCAGTCCTAAAATTCACTTGAAATCAAAAATAATATAACTGTCATGTATAACTGGTCCTTCTTTAGCAGATGACTTCAGAGAGAACAGACAGGAAAGAGCCAAAATGACATATAAAAGGAAAACCAACATGACACATAGGGGCAAAAAATGATTAATTGCTAATATGTCAGCTTACACATCTTTACACGAAGCAGTCCAAAATGTAAAGATAGCATTTAAAATAGTGTAGAGTAGCTGTGATATTTTTGACTAATGCAAAGCAAAACAGATGAAACATAATTTTAAAATATTTAGTTCAGTTAAACAATATTTTAGATACTTAAAATATTTTTTCAACATACTATATTGAATCAATTGAAGTTATTTTTAGACCTTTTTTTTAGTTTCTTGGACTCATGATTTTCCTGCCTACTCTAGGGCTTTTGTGTATATACTGTTCCTAGAACACTTCACTTCTATCTTCATCTAGTTAATATCTGCTGATCTCTGTATCTTATCTTATCCGCCTTTTTCCTCAGGAAGCTTTTATGAACTTCCTAACTCAGTCAAACTTCTTGGCTAAACTCTCTCATGCTTCTATGTGTTCCTTTATCATAGCACTTATCACCTTATTAAGTTTGCATTTATTTATGTGATTGGTTGAATAATGTCTTTCTGATAAGGCAGATATTCAACAAATATTTGTTTAAATGAATTTATTCCATTTGGTTTTCGAAATAAGAATTTGCCTATTAATATAGTCTAAATTTTTATCATAAGGATATAATTATCTTTTTAGTAGTCTTGTAGTATACTCTTAGCCTACAGTAAAGGCATGGTGTCTGAAATTGTAAGTCAAGCAAGAAAAGATGAAAACATACATAGGTATAGAATAGTCTAATTATTTCATTTTATTGAATTCCAAGTTATACAGTCTTCAGGGGTTCCATCACACAGTTTTATTTCCTAGGCAGGAATTCTGTGCCTATCAAAAGCAAATCAAAAGTTATCTCATACCCCTCTGTGAGCTTTAACTCCCTCCCTCCCACCCTGATCCCTTCCCTAGACAACCACCAATCTGCTTTCTGTCTCTGTAGATTAGTTTGTAAATCCTAGGGTATGTACTCTGTTTTTGGTCTGACTTCTTTCATCATAATTATTCTGAGATTCATCCATATTATGGTATCAGTAGTTCATTCTCTTTATTGCTGAGCAAAATTCCATTCCATGGATCCACTGTATGGCTGTATGGATATAACTTATTCTTTCAATCTGTTGATGGACATTTAGGTTTTTTCCTTTTTTTTTCTATATAAGTAAAGCTACTATCAACTACTGTGTGTGATCTTTGTGTAGGAAATTTCCAATTTTTCTCCATTCTTGCTAGTACTTGGTATGTTAATCACTTAAATTTTTATTTTCCTAATAACTAATGATATTGCATATCTTTACATAAAGTATCTGTTAAAATCTTTGCCTGTTTTTCACTGGGATGTTTGTATTCCCACTTTGAGTTTTGAGAGTTTATACATTCTGTATATAAGTCCTGTATTAGATATATGCTTTGCAGATGTTTTACGTCTATGGCCTATATTTTAATTCTCTTAATGTCTTTTTGAGAACAGATATTTTTATTTCGATGCTCAGTTTATCAGTTTTTTTTATATAGATCATGCTTTAAGTTATCCTATCAAAGAAATCTTTTCCTAACTCTAGGTAACAGAAATGTCCTCCTGTTTTCCTTCTGGAAGTTTTATAGTTTTAAATTTTATATTTAGGTTTATCATACATTTTGAGTGAACTTTTTATATATATGAAATAGAGACTGAATTGTTTCGTTTGCTTTATTTTGGGGTTTTTTTGTATGTAGATTCTCAGTTATTCTACTGCCATTTCTTGAAAAGACTACTCTTTCTCCACTGCTTTTGCCTTTCACACTTGGTCAAAAATTGGTTGTCCATATAGGTATGTATTTATTTCTGGACTCTATTCCAATAGAACTCTTTTTGGTTAGATAAGTTTTATAATTAAAGTCTTGAAATCAGGTATTACTAACTCCAGTTTTGTTACTTTTCAGAGTTCTTTCAGTTATTCTAGGTCCTTTGCATTTCCATATGAATTTTAGAATGAATTTGTCAATTTCTACCAAAAGGGGGGGAAAAAAGTCTGCAGTGTTTTTTTTGTTGTTGTTGTTTTTTTTAAAGATTTTATTTATTTATTTGACACAGAGAGAGAGATTACAAGTAGGCAGAGAGGCAGGCAGAGACAGCGAGAGGAGGAAGCAGGCTCCCTGCCGAGCAGAGAGCCCGATGCGGGCCTCGATCCCAAGCCGCTGAGATCATGACCTGAGCCGAAAGCAGAGGCTTTAACCCACTGAGCCACCCAGGCACCCAGTCTGCAGTGGTTTTGATTGAGATTATATTAAACCAATAGATCAACTTTAGGAAAATTAACTTATATCTCTCTCCATTTAGTTAGGTCCTCTAATTTTTCTTAGCAGTGTTTTGTAGTTTTCAGTGTACAGGTGTTTTCACGTTTTTTTCCAGATTCACCTCTAAGTACTTCATATATTTTATGCTATATATTTTTTCCTATCTAATTGTTGGTTGCTGATTCACAGAAATACAATTATACAATTAATTTTTGTGCATTAATCTTATATCCTGCAACCTTGCTAAACTCATATATTCTAGTTTATTTTGTAGTTTCCATTGGGTTTTCTACCTTGATCATATCATCTACAAATGAAGACAGTTTTACTTCTTCCTTTTCAATCTGGGTTTCTTTTATTTCTTGTGTGATTGCACTGACTGAAACTTCTGGTGCAGTGTTGACTAGAAATACAAAGAGAAGACATCCCTGTCTTATTCCTGATCTTGGGGAAAGCATTCAGTACCGTTAAATAAGATATTAGTTGTAGGTTTCTCAGAGATGAAGGTACCCTTCTTTTTTAATTTGCTAAGAGCTTTCATTAGGGATGGATGTTAGATTTTGTCAGATGTTTTCTTCTGCATCAATTTGAGGTGATAGTGTTGTTTTTCTTTTCAAGTTTATTAATAAAGTGAATCGTAGGGGCGCCTGGGTGGCTCAGTCGGTTAAGCAGCTGCCTTCGGCTCGGGTCATGATCCCAGAGTCCTGGGATCGAGCCCCACATCGGGCTCCCTGCTCTGCTGGAAGCCTGCTTCTCCCTCTCTCACTCCCCCTGTTTGTGTGTCCCTCTCTCGCTGTGTCTCTCTCTGTCAAATAAATAAATAAAATCTTAAAAAAAAATTTTTTAAGTGAATTGTTTTAGTTGATTTTCAAATAGTAAAACAATCCTCCCTTCAGTCAATCACTGCACTCAGTTGGATACTCTGTTGTTAGGCACATACACACTAAAAATTATGTCTGCCAGGTAACGGACCCCTTTATCATTATGTAATTCCCTTCTTTTTCCCTGATAACTTTCCTTGCTTTAAAGTCTGCTCTGTCTGAAATTAATATAGCTACTCTTGCTTTTCTTTTGATTAGTGTTAGCATGGTATATTTTTCTCCACCCACTTACTTTTAACCTATATGTGTCTTTAGAATTAAAGTGGGTTTCTTGTAGACAACATATAGTTGGATTCTGTTTTTTTATGTACTCCGACAGTCTCTGTCTCTTAATCATCTAGACCATTGACATTCAAAGTGGTTACTCTTACAGTTGGATTCATATCTACCATATTTGTTACTATTTTCTATTTGTTGCCCTTGTTCTTTATTCCTTTTTTTGTCTTCCACTCTTTGTCTTCCTTTTGTGGTTTTAATATCTCTGCCAATCTGGTAATTCCAGTAACTCTGCCATTCTGTTGTTGGCTCTGTCTGTTCAAATTGGGTAGGTTTTTTTGTGTTTTTCATTTTGTGGCAGGGGTTTTTATTTGTTTTGTTTTTGGTTTTGTTTTTGTTTTACCTTTTGCTATGTCTTGTAATATTTTCTTGATACCCAGACATAATGTACTTTGTAAGAAAAAAAAAACTGCTGTAAATAGGCCTTTAGTAATGTGCTAATGAAGTGGGGGGAAGTATGCTATACTTCTATGATTAGGTCTCAGTCTTTTAGTGAGCCAGGCCTCGGGACCGTGAACTTCACAAGGGTTTCTCAGGGTTTTTTCTCCCCTCTTAGCTGGGACAGGATGACTGCAGTGGCTGAGGTTGGGTATTTTCCTCACCCCAGGTCAGTAAGCTCTAATAGTACCTTATCGCATTAGGCTGTAGTTAAGTAGTTTCTCCTGAGAGCAGGCCTTAAGAACAGAATTCTCTGGCATATTTCAAGCTGGAACCCCCTGCTGGAAGCTCCAGTGAATTTTTCTCTGCTCTTTCCCATAGGAATCTGGTCAAGCTCCCGAAGGTAAATTTCACAGTATTTTGGAGGTCCCACTAAGTCTTGGTCCTCCTGGAGTTTTTAACTCTGAGCTGTCCACACTGATCCTCCAACAATTCAACAATTACAGCTCAGGGTTTTTTCTTTGCTTTAGCATTGGCTCCCTTGGTGGTTTCTGCTTATGAGTATCTGCTTCTGTTAGCTATGACTCCCTGTATTTGCCTATGTCTCCAATCTCGGGGGCAGCAGTCTGCCCCATGTCCTCTCCTCTTTTGTGGTTCCGAGAAGAGTTGTTGATCTTTGAATTTGTTTAGAGTATTACTTGTTTTTTAGGATAGAATGGTGACTTCCAATCTCCTTACATATGGAACTGGAAACTCTCAGTTTCAAATCATTTTATTTTCATCTAATTTATTACAATAAATTTTAAGTTAATGATTCTACTCTTCATCCTTTTCTTGCCTCACCAGTCTTATCCTCAACCTCCCTGTCCCAGCCCTGCTATATTCCCTTCTACTCATCCTATAGATCTTAACTTAAATGTCATTGTTTCCAAGAAACTTTCCCTGACTCTCTAAAATAAGTACATCCCCCAAACTGAATGTCCCTTCAGCACTCTGTACTTACCATGTAATAACATTCACTGTACTTTGTAGAACTTGTCTTTCCCTGAGGAACTCTCAGTTTCTGGTTCATTGCTGTGGCCCCAGTGTCAAACATATTGTATGATGCCCAGCAGGTCCTCTGTTATTTTTGTTGATTGTATTAATAAGAAGAGCATTCATACATTTCAGATATACTGTACATTACTAGCTTGTGCTTACATATTAATAATGGTATTGAATAATAGTATTAATAGTATTGTATTGTAGTGTTGTAATAATAATAGTATTGAGTAATAGTATTGAATAAAGCCAAGTTCTGAGGGGGCATGATTGATTACCCTATGGTTTTTCTAAACTATGTTTTAAGTGTCAGTAGTTCAGCTAAGCAGTATGTTAATTATACTTTTGATCTAACATTGTTTTCTGTATGTGTGTATATATATATGTGTGTGTGTGTGTATTTTTTTTCCAGGATGCAGAAGAATACACAGATTTGCCTGTAAGACATAATGAAGATCATATGAATAGTGAACTGGCAAAATGTCTTCCCTTTGAATCAAATCCTCATTCATTTGATAGCCCTCACACCAAAGCACATCTCCTACTACAGGCACATCTCAGCAGAACCATGCTGCCCTGCCCAGACTATGACACTGATACCAAAACAGTCTTGGACCAAGCGCTCAGAGTATGTCAGGTATGAAAGTCTAATACGTATATTTTCTCCCATCGTTTCTGCTTTCCACCACCCCCCCGTCTTAGGATAAAATATACTTGCATTTAAAGTATTTTATCATAGCATTGTTGAGAAAAATCTGATGAATCAAATCAAGGATCTTCAAAGGAAAAGGCCAATATAAATGCAGTAAGATGACAATTTTAGTTATCCGTTAGATGAAAATTGAAAATAAAAGTAAATGCCAGGTACTTTTCTACGTTCTGAGCATACAGTGGTGAACAAGCAAAAGACTGCCTGCTGTTATGGGCTTTCACCTGAGATGGAAAAGACAATTAAAAATATAAGTTAGGGGGTGACAACTGTGTTGTTTTTGTTTTTGTTTTTTTTTAGGTAATAAATTACAATAAAGGAAATAGAAAGATGGAAAGTATTGTTCTGCACTACTTTAAATGTGTTCAGGGACTATCTTGCTTGTAAGGTAATATTAAAAAAAGAATTAAAAGAAGAGAGAAAACCATAGGATTATCCAAGGGAGTATATTCCAAAAACTATGAAAGGCTACCAAGTCTCTCATGTAGGAACTTACCTGGTATAGTCAAAGAAAAATAAAGGAGACCATTGTAAAGAAGGCGGAAAGGGACACTAGAAATGAAGTGAAAAAGAAGTGGATGTGGAAATTACTTTCTCAAAGAAAACGGAGTCAGGTCAAGGTAGGGAGTCTGTAAACCATCAAGGATTTTGGATTTTACTCTGATAGGAAAGCTGCTAGAGCAGTGGTTCAACTAGTAGTAGTTGGTTATATCTATGAATATTTACCATGTTAATTAAAACTGAAAAATTCTTGAATATATATTGTTATTTAAAAATAATAACAAACCCATTATATGTTAATAGAAATAACATGGNCTAGTAGTTATGTTGGTTATATCTATGAATATTTACCATGTTAATTAAAACTGAAAAATTCTCGAATATATATTGTTATTTAAAAATAATAACAAACCCATTATATGTTAATAGAAATAACATGGTTTTTCAGGAAAAGTAACTATTTTCCAAGACAATAAAGAAAATTAGTGAAAAGTATAGAATTATTTTATATTTTTGCAAATATCTTTAATGTCTAGCTTAATAGGAGTCAACTAAATTTATGTATCTCCTTTTACAATCAGTCTCTTACAGTATGATGTTTTATGAAAAAAGTATGAAATATATGAAGAAAAGCCAGCCTCACAAAGACATGTAGTTTGAAAAGGGAAGAGTATTTGTATAGCCTTTTCAGGTAATTGTGGATGTTCTTTTTTGACACTACATGGCAACTTGACATGCGGTTTTTCTTGAAGGTTAGTTACAATGTGAAATCTGAAACCCTATCAATGAACTTTTCATACCTTGAATGCTTTAGGGCTAGGCATGAAGTGATGGTGGCTGGACCAGGTTTGTATGTGTGAGACTGGTTAGAATTGGTTGGTTTTCTGTATTTATTTATTTATTTGTTTCAGAATTAACAGAATCTGCTGATGAATTAGAGAAAGGTTTTTAGGAAAAGTGAGGAGCCAGAGAAGTTTCCAGGGCTGTTCTCTTGACCAAATGGAGAGATGATGATTTACTAAGAGATGATTGGGAGAGGAGCAGTGTTGGGGAAGCACTCCTAAGGAAGTGAGATAATAGAGATTTAATTTTCTACATTTTACCTTTTCTGGACATTTTGGCAATAAAAAACAATTTTTAAAATTTCCCAAAAACTCAGGGTTTTTTAAGGTAGAGTAAATAGGTATGTGTACATGAAGGTATATTATGGCATCATTAAAAAATTAAAGACTTGTAAGTAACCTAAGTATCTTTCCAGTTATAGAATGCTGTAAAATTTACAGCATTTCATTTGTGAATTCTATATGTATGTAAAACATCTATATCTATATGTACAAATACACCTAGAGAGAAGATGTAGAATAGTGTCCACCAAAAGGTAAACAGTAGCCATCTCTAGCAGGATTGTGGGTGGTTTTTAATTTCTTCTTTATGCTTTTCTAAAATGTTTAAATGTTTTAAAATTAGCTTCGAACATTTTTATTATCATAAACAATTAATTATATTATTTAAAAGAATAGAAATATTTCATAAACTAGAATAAGCACACACTATCAGGAATTAGGGAGGTAAAGCTATAATAAACACAGATTTTTTTTACATCCTTTTGTAACCAGTGCATGGTTTACCTCTCTAGGAAGACATATACACACATACCCCACATTTTCTTTATCCATTCAATTATAAGTGGACACTTGGGCTGCTTCCATGTCTTGGCTATTGAAAATAATGCTGCTATAAACATACGGCTACATGTATCCTTTGAATTAGTATTTTTGTATTCTTTGGGTAAATACTCAGTAGTGTGATTCCTGGATCATAGGGTAGTTCTATTTTTAACATTTTGAGGAATCTCCATACTGTTTTCCACAGTGGCTCCACCGGTTTGCATTCCCACATCAACAGTGCAAGAGGGTTACGTTTTCCCACAATTTCACCAACACCTGTTGTTTCTCGTGTTGTTTATTTTAGCCATTCAAAAGGTGTAAGGTGGGCGCCTGGGTGGCTCAGAGGGTTAAGCCTCTGCCTTCTACTCAGGTCATGAGCTCAGAGTCTTGGGATTGAGTCCCGCATAGGGCTCTCTGCTCAGCGAAGAGCCTGCTTCCTCCTCTCTCTCTCTGCCTGCCTCTCTGCCTGCTTGTGATCTCTCTCTCTCTCTCTGTCAAATAAATAAATAAAATCTTAAAAAAAAAAAAGAAAAGAAAGGTGTAAGGTGATACTGCATTATAGTTTTGATTTGAATTTCCCTGATGATAAGTTATGATAAGCATTTTTTATGTGTTTATTGGCCATCTCCAGGTTTTCTTTGAAAAAATGTCTGTCCATGTCGTCTGCCCATTTTAATTGGATTATTTGTTTTGGGAGTATTGATTCATATAAGTTATTTATATATTTTGGATACCAATCCTTTATCAGATATGTCACTTGCAAATATCTTCTCCCATTCTTTAGATTCCCTTTTAGGTTTATTGATTGTTTCCTTCACTGTATGGAAGCTTTTTATTTTGATGTTGTCCTGATAGTTTATTTTTGCTTTTGTTTTTCCTTGCCTTAGGGAACCTGTCTAGAAAAAAGTTACTGCCTGTGCTCTCCTCTAAGATTTTTATGGTTTCAGTTTTTACATTTAGGTCTTTAATCCATTTTGAATTTATTTGTGTGAATGGTATAAGAAAGTGGTCAAGTTTCATTCCTTTGCATATTGCTCTCAATGTTTCCCCAACACCATTTGTTGAAATTACTGTCATTGGAAATTCTTTCCTGCTTTGTTGAAGAAACCCACATTGCATTTAGTAGTCATTTCTCTATAGTCTCCTTGACTTTCATGATCTTAGCACTTTTCAAGAGTACTGAACAGTTATTTTATAGAACTGTCCCTCAATTTGGGTTTGCCTAATGTTTCCTCATAATTAGATTGAATATGTATATATATTCACTGTGGTTACATTACTCCACTGTAGTTACTTCTTTGCCTTTTGCTATTAATAAGTATTTTGTGGAGCGATGCTTTGAGATTTGAGATTTTGCAAATATCCTGTTTCTTATCATACTTTCCCACATTATTTTCCACATCCTTTGATGAATTTTGTCTGGAGCAATTATTACTATTCTGATTCTCTGTTTCCATTTTTCCTGGAATTCTGAAAGGAAGAATTTGTTCTTTATTTATTTATTTTACTCATTTATTTACATAAGTATAGACTCATGAGTGTCTGTTTTATTCTACTGGTAAAATCCATTGCTATCATTATTTATTTTGCTGCACAGATTATCTCAACATCAAACACTGGGGCCTCTCACACTAGCTCCTATATTCCTTTGACATGCCCACATGATTATTTTAACATCACCTTGCAATCTTCCATCTTGTACCTTTCCCTGCCCTAGCCCTGGGATCAGCTATGTTTCCAAAGAACTGTGGTTCTTTTTATTAGAGAATAGTTTGAAGAACTAATCTGGAGGCTTGTTGACTCCATCACTACCTGGGTATCTTTGCCTCTAGGCCCACTCACTGAACAAAGCTAGGAAATATAAGTATGCATAGACAGACATCTATATCCTTTTGCATATCTACTTATCTCATTGTATATATTTATATGTGTGTGAAAACATTTGTATTTACAAAACCATGAGTTCATTTCTAATACCTACAATTCCAATCCAATACCAAAAGTTCATTTCACTATTTTTAAATTTATAACACCTTTCTCTACCTGTGAAAAACCTGGTTCTCATTAATCGAAACATATTTACTATTTCCTCAATCCTAGCATACTCTTGATGTCATTTTAGAATTACTAACTCTTTTTCCTACAAAAACCAATTTACTAGCTAGAGTACAATAGTTGTGTTTTGTTCTTTTTTGTCCATGGAAGCTTGAAAGCTCTTTTTCTTTGTACATTTATACATATACATACTTGCCCTCTCACTTTTTTCTTTTGCAGATTTTTATCATGTTATTTTATAAACTTTTTAACCTAATAATTTATAACATTAAATATTCTTTAACACTAAGTGTTTTTTTCAACATAGTTTCTAATGGCTGCACTATATTCATTCCTTCATGTGAAGGTCATGGTTTATTTAATGACCCCCCTATAGTCACACATTATGGTGGAATTTTCTTTATTATAAATTTTTAGTTATGATCATCTTAAATGTTGAGTTGGCTTTTCAGAAGCCACCTGGTAAAAAGTTTTGTTGTAAAGAGATGGCAACCAGCTTTGTATCCTAAATCCACTCATTCCTGCAGTTTGTAAGATTGTGATAAAAGTAAACAAACCAAGAAGAGAAAAGAATATTAGGGTTGCCAATGGAAATTTTGGGGAGAAAATCAAGAGTTGGTAAAATTTTCTGTGGCTGATTGAGTTTTATTATTGTACCTTATTTCTCTCATTTGATAACGTGGATATTGTCAGCCTTAAAAAAGTATTGGTTCAAGCAGTTTGCCAAGCGGGAGCCCTGCTGGCTGATTGAAAATTACAGTACTGCCTTCGTGGGACATGAGCCTGACCTTGTGTCTATGTGTGGGACTCAGTGCCACCAGCTCTTACCATAAATCCAGCTCTGCTGTTGTTTTAGTATAAGGTGCTAGCCAAGTCACTTAACCCCTCACGTCTGAGTAAAAATAACACCTTACAATAGGGCATTAGTTACTGTTTATAAATTAAACGATTTGAGGACTCAAGGAAATAGGTCTATTTCTTGCTTTATCATAGTCATTTATTCTAAAGCTTTTTTATGCCCTTTATTTTATAGAAACATACCTTTTATATGAGCCATCATTTAGATTATGAAAACTCTGTAGTCTTGACTACCCATGTCCTAGGGAGACTTTCACAAAAGAAAAGTATAGCTGTGTAGCCCTGTTTCCCTGCTTGAAGTCAGAATATACCACACAGCCTGCCCTCCCTTCTTTTGTACCCATTTGAAACTATGTATCAAGATCATTTGAGTCATTTTTTTGGCTTGAGGTATTTTTGTAATGGTTCCTTTTAATTTGTTTATGTTACTAGTATTTCCATTTCCATCCTGCTGAACAAAAATACAAGTAAAAATTACTGTGCATATCTCAGTTTTTAAAATCTGCTAAAAAATTTTTAAATCTGCTGTAAATTGAGTAATTACAGAATTGATTATTCTTGCCATTCACCTTTGAAACCCTCTTCTTGATCATGTTAACTGTAATATATGTTTGTAAAATGTTGTAAGTGAAATGACATACTTTCTGTGCTGGATGTACCAAAGGAAAGCTTTATGTTTTTTAGCTTTAATGAGAAGATTACAAATAAGAAGTATCAAAAATTAAACTGACTTGCTTAAATTTTCCAAAGTTGGCAGCAAAGCCAGAACTCCCAGCGTCTGGTATTTTGATTATAGCTCTCTGCTGCTTTTTTATCAAGAGCCAAAGAAATTGATGCTCAGAGAAGTTAAATAACTTTGTTAAAGGTGATTTGTCAAGGCAGTCCATACTGAAACCAGTAGAAATGCCAGGATTTCAGATTAAATCCTGCCCTTTCATCTCTGATATTTTCTAAGAAGTGTTATAAGTCTTTACATTAAAATCATCTTCATTTTTACTTAAAAATAAAATCTTTAGAATCATCTTCATTTAAGTGGAAAATCTGAATACAATAGTGAGCCAAATAGTATAAGGGTACAGATTTATATCTTAGTCACTCCCACTACCTCCTGTTTGGTATTTATAGCAAAATTTCTCAGTTTTTGAAAATGCATTCAGGTGTTTCATGGAAAAAGGAAAAGGAGGGCTGGAGAAGCTGAGTTAGTGAGCTGAGAACCAGAGGGCCATGTTCTTTGAATCACACTTCAAATCAGTCAGGTTGCTGGGTTATTTAGGAAAGTTTCTTTCAGATGTGATAGAAGATAGATTGACTTGTCGGCTAATGTTGCTGCAGCCTAAATTTAATAGATCAAAATATCTGTGTGCATTTTAATATTTATTTTAAAAGACTTTAGCATCAGCGCCTTTGAAGACAATAAGATGATTCTATTATCTCATGAAAGAAGGACATACACAGACACACAGACATGTGACTATAGGTTGATTAGAAAGGGATCTGGAGACCTTTGCTTCCAAATTTAAATTGGAATTAATGTATATAAATACCAAATTTGACCAGAATTATTTGGAGAATTGTAAACTGTCCCTGCACCCCACACCAAAATATCACTATATTATGATGGCCCATAAGGTAGACCATCATTAACAATGATAGTGCTGAACGGTTTTTAGAACTTTTCTTTGTACCAGGCTCTGTTCTACTCACTTTGCATTGTATTTGTTATAATACTCTAATAAAGTAGTATAATTATCCTTATTTTACAGATGAACACTAGTTTTCCCAAGATCACGTCGAAAAGAAAGATAGTTTTCAGCATAGGTTGGGTATATGTAATAAAGATATATCTCACCAGGTTCCCTTTACCCTCTAAGGATGGTTTTAAAAATTGTACTCATGGTCTAGTCAGAATTTGTTTTAAATATGAGAACTTCACAGAAATTTCCACTTTTTTTAAAACGAAGAATTCCCACTAGACCATGAATAATATTTTTAATTCATCATTCCCTTTTAATGTATCTTCAAATCACCTCTTCTTATTTACTCTAGTTCCCTTCAACAATCTATAGTTATTTAACCAGTTTCTAAGAGCAACCTGTTATTATGGTTGATATTTGTAATCGCTTTATTATATCACTGTATAGTGTCCAGTAGATGGGCTGTTTGCCTTTTTTTATATCAACTGCTTATGCTCTTTCTCAAGGTTTTTTTATTATTCTAGATACACCAATGAATTAGCTTCCACACATTCTCCCCTAAAACTACAAATATTGGAAATAATGGAGGAAAGACCAGATTGCTGATACAACCGCCAAGGGAAAGAGAAATGCCATCATAATTACAAAATAACCCCATAATGTAGTATATGCATACTAGAACAACCTATGCATAGATTTACTATTGAAACACACATACACACGTTTTATGTTTCTCTTTCATTCTTCAAAGTTTGCCTACACTGTTTTGGCTAGGATCTTGGCTTCTTTCACTGATAAATCACCATCAACTAATGGGGCTCCCTTGAAGGCAGCCTTTGTCCATCGCACCAATTCTTTTTGAAAAACTTCAGAACTTCTAGCAGCAATAGGCAAACTCAGCGATTCCTTGCCCCAAGATTCAGAGCTACCAACACCCCAAAAGGTGGCAGACATCTCCTCTTTACTATTGAGGAAGAGTGTAAAGTTCTATATTCTGTGTATTCTGCATACCAAGCAAGGTACATGTTTATATAGATTGAATTCATGTTCCATTGTCCTAATGGAAGTAGGCAAAGGTAAACCAGGGAACCTGCTTTGGTAATAATCTAGGTGATTCAGTGCCTAAAAGCTGTGTCCTGGAAGTTAAGTTTCCATTTTTTTGTAAATTCTTATATCTAACTTAAATATAAGAGCTGCCATTTCACATTATTTTCCTTAATGCCCATGTCTTTTGGAACTACTGTTTTCAGCCTTTCTTCCCTTGCACATAGGAAGCAATATGTAGCTTATATGCCCCTCAAATTAATGTTAACATACTTTTTGTTCTTTTGGGTCATTTTAGTACCAAAGCAGGATGAATTTTTTTCTTATTGTGATATAATTGACATAAAGTATTATATTAGTTTCAGGTGTACAAAACAGCAGTTTGACATTTGTGTACATCGCAGAATGATCACCGCAATAGTCTAGTTACCGTCTAATGTGTTCTAATAGGCTTTATCATAAATGGTGCTAGTCAAAAATAAAGGGTAGGAAGTATACGAATTGAATAGGTATTTATACTTTTCTTCAATCTTAGAACCTTCATACATTTGCAAAAACAAAGTTCTAAAAGTTTACTGGTGGGCGCCTGGGTGGCTCAGTGGGTTAAAGCCTCTGCCTTCGGCTCAGGTCATGATCTCAGAATCCTGGGATCGAGGCCCACATCGGGCTCTCTGCTCAGCAGCGAGCCTGCTTCCTCCTCTCTCTCTGCCTGCCTCTCAGCCTACTTGTGATCTGATATTTCTGTGTCAAATAAATAAATAAAATGTTTTAAAAAAATAAAAGTTTACTGGTAAAACTTTTGTTTAGCACGAACTTCAAACAATGATTTGAATCTTTGTAAACCATTTCTGATAAACTTAAAGTGTATTACATTTCAAATAATCAGTGTCATATTTTTTCTGTAACCCACAGCTATTCTGAAAACACATTGCATTTTCAGTCTATTTTTAAGAGACTTGAATTGGTAAACTTAAGATATGTATGTATGCACGTGTTCGAGTCTGAGAACAGGAAAGAATAGAATAAGGGAAAAGGTGATGCAGTGATAGGAATATTTTTCATTGACTTAATTCTTTTTAACCGAGAAATACTATGGCTATGGCTGGGTCTATATTTCCATTAATAAATGATTTCCATTTGTAGTAGATTAAAAAGCATAGAAATCTTTGATGATGTCAGTAGATAAAACTGCCATGGAGCAAGACTAATGTAACCTTTGAGGAGTATTTACCTATGGGTGCACTAAGCACATGCTCAGTGGCTCATCAATGTATTGAAGAATGTCAGTGTCAATTAAGTGAACAAGTTTTAGAATCGTAGAGTTAAATACAGTTAGCAGAGAAAATAGGCCAGGTATTGCTAAGCTTAACAAAAGAAGTACTTGGTCAAATCCTTAATCCAATACTTATAAGAAATGTTTTTATATAGCAAATGGTAGATAAAATCTTCTGTATATTCTTAGAATCCTTTCACACTTTTAAATGCTTTTAATTAGACCAAATGAAAAGATTATCTTTAAGGGGACAGTACAACACAATAGACTTCAGATCATTTTGAAAAAAAAGATGGGGTGGATTATAAGTAAATAATTTCAAGCCTTCCAAAATTGGATTATATATATTTAGCAATCTGTAATCTAAAGAAGTTTAAAAAAATAGTTAATTGCTGCAACTCAAGTCTTTAAAGGATCCTAAAATGAAAATTACACTATTGAGTTTTAAATATTGGATACGTTTCAAGGAATATTAATACTATGAGCATATATTTGGAGGATTTTACATCATCCAAAGTAGGCTGGAACCTTATCAATAACTATTTATAATGTCACTGACAAGATGACTTGAACATAATTCTTGGCATGTAGTGCCTTTCAATATATCATGGTGAATGGAATGAATAAATATCTCACTTTTTCCTTTCTAGTTCTTTATTAAGAGAGGATTGAAAAGGGAGATTTATTATGTGTGGATTCTCACAGTGTTTTTGAGATTATCTGCCAAATATGTATTGTCTACCAACAAATATAGTCTGCTTATTGTAAACATTAGTGTGACCTTATCAAATTCATGGAGACAGGGAAGTCTAATTCAGGCCACTTTCCCGGCAAGATTGCCAGGAGCTCAGATCTTGCCTGGAAGCCTCATGAAGTTTTATTAATGGATGACTACTTAAAAACAAATAATTCTAAATGAACTTAATCCTAAATGATTATTTTTCCAAATGCAAAGATCCACACTATAGTGTAGAATTACCATCCAGTTGAATCACTGTATATTGTACATCTGAAACTAATATAACACCATATGTTAATCATACTGGAATTAAAATAAAAACTTAATAAAAATAGAATCATTATCCAGTTAGTAGTTATTTTTTCGTGTATCAAAGATACATTTTAATTCCTCAGTAGAACACGGGAAACAACACTTAAAACAAGGTACCATCCCCCCGCCCCAAGAAGCAACACAGAGCTGATGCGTGTAGTATTTCCAAAACTAACACAAATGTGTGGATTTTGAGGTGTTAAACAACTTTACTTATTCTTGTAGATTTATAGACAATCTCCCTTCAAGGACCGTAATATAATTTGGAAGGCTGTTTCCTCCTGGGTGACTCTACCTGAAAGCTTTTGTATGACAATTTGGTGATGGTTTATTGATGATGTGATGCTATTATGAAGGATCCTTCTACCCCCAGCTCCTCTCCTCATACCCACATAACAACCCTTTTCCCGGTTGGGGCTATAGGAAATGAGTAATGCTTAACCCATTTGTGTGATCAACTCACTTAAGCAGCTACTGTGAAATGTTAATCACAACTTTAATTTGTACTGCATTAGCATTTTGATTAACTTGTAGGCTTGCTAGCACACTTGAAGCGCTTTTACTCATAGTTACAGCTCGGAAATGACTTTTTGATTAATTAAGTTTGTTAGACAGCAGCTGAGCTTCCTGAATGCTAACCTTCTGGGGGTAAAAGTTCAGGAGAAAGTTACAGTGAACAACTGTTGCTATTGAAAAAGAGTCTTATAAATGTACTTATAGCATTTTAATTATTGACAAAATACTGTATCATTACTTGCAACTGACCTGAACCTTTAAAAGAGTATCCCTTTCTGTCAAGAAAGCTTTTTTTTTTTTTTTTGAGGTTTTCCCATCATTGTAAAACTTCTGGGAGCCCTTGAACTACATAGTGCATTTTCTAGCAGATCTCTAACAACAGATGTTTTAACAAGTTGCTTTGGATGAATTTCTGCAGTTTTTTTTTAATAACCTATATATTTTAGAACAGTTTTAGATTTACAGAAAAGTTGCAAAGATAGTTCAGAGGGCCTACTCATCCCACAGCCAGTTTTCCTCTATTATTAGCTTCTTACATTAATAAAATACATTGTCCAATTAATAAACCAATATTGATGCATTATTATTAATGAAAGCCCATACTTAGAATTCTTTAGTTTACTTAATGTCCTTTTCCTTTTCTAGGATCCCATTCAAGATACCACATCACGTTTAGTTGTCATGTCCTTAGACTCCTCTTGGCTGTGAGTTTCACAGACTTTGTTTCTGATTATCTTTCCTTAGTATTTTGCATTCTCATGACATTCCATAGCAGTCACTTGACTTCTATAAATTAATAAAAATCAATTTCTCTCATTTTAGACTAAATAAACCTTCCTCTTAAACTCTGTCAGTTTATTATCTTTATGTCATCTAATTTGAACAGAAGTAGCAACATTATCTAGCCATTTCAGCCTTTGTCATGATCTTATTTTCATGTGGTGGTTGCAATCCCTACACTACTACTAGATACACAAGGGTGACTAGCAGGAGATGTGAAGAAAAAGAGAAAAAGTTCTTAAAGAGAGGAAAGATAAAGGGAGGGAGAAGAGAGGGAATGAGTCAGAATGCTAAGGGGGCTGTGCGTGGAGGAACTGGCGATCATCTGTCCCCCACCGTAGGTACACTCTACAGCCACAGAGCCTCGATGACACTGAGCACTAATTCACGGACTTTTCAAACTAAATTTAGAAATTTTTAAATAATGGGCTTTAGAGCTTCATCGTAGTGTCTGCCTTTCAATACCTCTTGATGTATATCGAATGATAGTTTTTCTTTTGGTGGTCAGCAATTCTGTTTCCTTCCCATGAAGTTGACTTCAATTCAGTCACAGTACTCAAAGTTCCTGTATTACCCTTGAATTGCTTAATCAGGAATTCAGTTGGATTCCAAAAAATATGTAATGCCTACCTATCAAATATTAAGATGTACCCATTACCAAATGATGGATTCAAATTAATTTAAAAATTTTAAGTTTTTGAGAATTGTATTGATAAAATTTGTACAGAGACAGTAATTGATTAAATGAGTAATTATTTTGTCTGGAATTTGTATCTTTCTGTTATGTAGGGGAAAAAGCTTAGGTGTAAACCACTTTAAATCCTTCTTGAAATAAGATAGGGGAGTGGTGCCTGGCTGGCTTAGTCAGTAGAGCAAGTGACTTCAAGTCTCAGGATCATGAGTTCAAGCCCCATACTGGGTGTAGAGCCTACTTAAAATAAAAAAATTTAATTTAAAAAAAAAACCAGCCAAGGTCAATGTAAATCATTCGACAGTAATGAAATATTGTGTAATGAACACAGGTAATTGGAAAACCAAGAACAAGTCTTAATTTCACTTTTGACTGGTGTGATTACATAGCCTGTGAACACCTGTGAGCTTCTGTTTCTCCATCTGTGAAAGGAGGATGGTATGAATGCCTTGCCTCATACTTGGTATTGTTATGGATTAAGGGTGAGCTATTTACAAAAGTGTATTATAGTCTGTGCATTCCTATACAAATATTTTACTCACACCATATATGCATACTGTCTATACAGCTTGACTTTAACATATAATTCAGTGTTTGGGACTTTTAATAATTGAATGAAATTTTATCTGCCATAATATAGAGAGAGATAAGCTGTCAAGCTTGCATTTTTAAGTATAGGCTATAGTAGCGGAAGACAAGAAAATAGCTCTAGATTTGACAAATCTGTCCTTTGCCAAAGTAGTAACACCACCGTGAAAATGCAGTTGACTTTAAATGCTAAGACCAAGGCTGATATGCTTAGAGAATTCTTGAAATTGATTCAAAATAAATGTTCAGGACATGACGTAGATTCAAGTCATAAAGCATGCCTTTGGCTCCAAGACTCCTAGAGCCTAAAAAATTTTTCCAGAAAGTGTGCATTTTCTAAACTCTTAATTTTTTTATTGTTTTAGGAGTGAGGGGTGGGGTTGCTTTTTGTAGTTTGTGGTGGTGGTTGTTTTACCTTGGCATAAAGCCAAGTACTTTGGAAGTTCTTGAGTTTTTACTTGGGCTTCTTAACCTGGCTTCCCAGTGGCATTTCAGTTAAAATGTGTTAAAAACCAAGCTCATCAGCTGCTCTCCTATAATAAATGACAGCTCTACAGTTTCTATTAATTATGACAGGTTTTAATTGTAGCATAATATTATAAATGAATACAGTGCTAGAAATTATATTTCCATCTTGTCACAGCTGGAAATGGCAAAGAATTATCAGTCATCAATCAATTGAAGTTCATTCCAACTTAGTAGGAGAAAGTTTCATACGCAGAGTCAGGGCCCATCCACTTTTCCCCATAGTTAGAATCATGCTAGTTTTACCCTGTAAGTAGTGTGCCAGGTAGAAAGTGAATGTGAGGTAAAGGGCGATTAAGTATTTTCCTAATGTTAATGCTAAGATGGTAAAGAATGTCCAGAGTTATATCTCCTCCATGTACTAAAAACCACCTTTGTTGTTGAGCATTAGATGTCTGTAAGGGACTTTGAGGTGATTTGGGGAACTGAACCCTGATCTCCAGCTGCTACCAAAGTCAGCCCCACTCTGGGGAGGAGCAGATACCTTATTAGCCTTTACCTATGAGGAAGATTGCTCTAAAAAACAGTAAGGCACAGGGAATCCATCCTAGGCTCAGTCATGCAAAGGTATGTCTGTACCAGCTATCAGGCCTTTCAAACCCATTTACCTGGACCATCCCCTGGCCTTAGCTTCTTTAGCTATGTACCTCTGAACAGTAACACGGGCTTACCCACTCACACTGAGATCCAAGCCCACATCCTCCAGTTTGGCCTGAGCCACAGGGACTATCCTTAGCCTTTTCCTCTGGCTTTCTTGTATTTGGACACCTCTCCTAATGAACTGTTTTGCCCATTCCATGCATCTGCTCCTGACCTTACATGCCCTGCCCCTCAAAGCCCTGTATTACTGAGTGCAGAAATCAACACCAAAAGGCCAAAAGGAAATCTCTGTTAGAAAGAATGGACCATTTTACACTGTTCTTTTCATCATATCATAGAAAAACTTTAAGCACCTGTTTGTTAAGATTTACTGTGTTCCTGGCAGTATATTAGATACCTTACATAGTGCATTATCTCATTGTACCCACATAACACCCGTATAAGGAGGTATAATACCCCTTCTGTAAATGAGAAGCCTAGCAGAGTAGGGTTAAGAGATTTCCCCAGATTCAGATAGTAAGTGGGACAAAATTAGGACTCAAATCTATGTCTCTTTGACACTAAAACCTTGGAACTTTTTTCTTCAGCAACTGTGCAATGACTTAGGCAGAATGTTGTTATCATCATTGTAATTGGATTTTTACCAATATTTTTCAGAAAACAAATATTTCATGAGTTCACTGGGCTAGAGTTAACAGAATATTTCTAGATTCTTGCCATCAAGAAATGTGTAGTTTAAAGGGCACATGTATAGACAAAGAATCACAATAGGATAACGGTGGCATGTATCAAGAGCACCAGGCTCACAGGAAAAGAAAGAAGTAGCTGCAGTCCATCTGGAAGAATCACGGAGACTTCACAGTAAGAAGTAGCCTTTGAGCTAGAAGTGAAGGATGAATCGGAGTTTCCTAGGTAAACAGGTAGGGCAGGATTTGCAAAAATAAGGAACAAGGGCAAATGTGGAGAAATAGCAGTAATTTAGTATTGCTATATTAGGAATACAGGGAAGAAGGGGCCAGAGTGAAAATCTAGGACCAGCTAGATCACAGACCAGAACTGTCATGCAGAGAAGTGCTGGCTTTGTCCTCTACGTGGTACGAAGCCATTGAAGAAATCTGAACAGACAAATGATATGATCCCTGTCTCCTCTCTGATAATTTACTGTGGTAACCTTATACAATATGGATTGAAGAAAAATTAGATGGGAAGGAAAATAAAGGGGTAGTTATGTTATTCCAGGTGAGAGTTGTTGAAGGTCTGCGCTAAGACAGTGATGGGGGCAGGGGGTGAGAAGCAGAGAAATCAGACCCGACTAGGGAATGATTGAGCAGAGAGCAACATTTCATTCACCACATTTGGGTAGTTGCAAAACCTTTTTTCATCCCAGATTCTTGGTCTCTCTACCTGATTTTCTCTAAATTAAAACAAGAGAAATAATAGTTTTCAATTCATGACATGGCTTTTCATTTACTTCATGTAAACAATCACTTTGCATGATTTTTTACATTTTCACATCTGGATCATACAATGAAAAATTGTGGAGAACGCTCATAAATTTTATGAAATCTTTCAACTTCATCATGAAAACTTCAAAGTTAAAAACATATGGTCCATCCATCCAGCTCTTCTTGTATGTGAGCTTTTGATCTGGAATTTATTTCCAGTCAAGTTATAATGTAAAATCACAAGTAAAATCACCATAGTTACCCCATATTACAACTTCTAACACCATCGTGATACCACATTAGATATGATTATTCATTTCTTTTTTCTTTGCTGTTGCCTTACAGAACTCAAGAGTTGTGACTTATGAACTAATGCTTTTTTTAATCATGATCTTTTTGTCTCATATACTTAAAGAAAGGCAAAGCATTTTAATCAGCTCTGCAGAGAAACAGGAAGAATAGAAGCGGATATTCCCTAGATCGATAAACATGTACACTCATACATTTATACACATTGATATGCACACTTATTATAAATATATCTATTAAACCAGTATGAGGTTTTATCATATATGGTAGACTCATGGTGCTAAAACCCACTTTGACCATTTTATCACATTAATCGTGATAGCCAGAAATGTTGATCCATTTCCCTGTAATGTATATAAAAACACAATAGATTAGCTTAGCCAGATGTTTTGAAACAATTTTACTCTTTGTCAAATTAGAGGACACAGAATAGGAAATTTAAAACTTAGAAGGAAAATGTGTCTGCCTCCATCGTATTAAGTAGTATAACAAATTAATTTTGCTAGCATAATATGCCTTAAAAATTATTCCCAAAAATGTTCTAGAAGATTTATACAACATTTTATAAACATTTTGTTGGTGATGAGCTATTTATCATTATACTATCATTTTCAACATTTACTGGGTATATTTCATTTCTCTTTTCTTCATCTTCATTTCCCCAAAACAAGACAGTACACTACTCAAACTGTATAAAGTAGCTGCCTCAGATCATGGTATTAACTTATGTGTCTTTAAGTCAGCATTCTCCAGAATCTAATTTAATTGAAATAGCTTTGCCTGTGTAAACTTCTCCTTTGTTTAAATAAGATTTCACTGTTTAGTTTTGCCTTAAGCAAATGCAGCCATTTGTTTGTCCATAAAACATTAGATTAAATGTATAGACTAACATGAATAGCTTCTCATCGTTCTACTTGGGCCACTGGCAGTTGCCCCATTTCTAAGTATGTAGTGCATTATTTTTATTGAAAACCAGAGCTCTGTCTTCAGCCTGCTTTGGGGGGAAAATAAATTTTTGGCAAGAAAACCTATTACCTTGCCATTATCGATATTAAATTTGGAAAAGACTTCCTGAGATTTACTCTTTGGATGCAGCTTCTAATGCTTTTGATACAGTGAATTATATAGATATTTGTTTGTAAAGACACTGAGTTTTCCTCTTTGTTTTATCACTGGTTTCCAGTATAACCTGGCTATACTTGCTACCCTTAAAAAAGCTAAATATTTGGCACTTTATAAGAAGTAATGTGCCAACAAATGCTATTAGGAGTTTTGGTTCTTTCCTTCCAATCCAACTGCGGTTTACTTTCTGGTTTTCATTTTGATTATAGCAATTCAGAGGTATAACGCTTACTTTATGTTTGTTTGTTTTCTGTTAAGGTTAACATGAGATCCCCAGTGGAGAAGGCAAGTGCCGTGGTATTCTTGTAATATGTGCACTTTGTTTTTCCCTGTTCAGGCAATGCTGGATGTGGCTGCAAACCAGGGCTGGCTGGTGACTGCCCTGAATATCACCAATCTGGTTCAGATGGTGATCCAGGGTCGGTGGTTAAAGGATTCTTCTCTTCTTTCAGTACCAAACATAGAACACCACCATCTTCATGTTTTCAGGTAATTGTTGTAATTTTCAATTTAATTGGTTTTTTTAATTTCAAAAATAATATTTTCTTTACATGTGTGGTCACTGGAATTTCATGTTGTGCCTAGGATATTGATTCTTTACAGTGAAAATGCCTGTTTCCCAGAGGAAGACAGGGCCTAGTGATATAAGGTTCTCATTTGGAATCTTGATCATCTACCACAAGCTGAATCACAATTCATTTTAACCTTCTCTTGTTTTCTATTTGCAACATTACACTCATTTCTACTTTAAGTGTATTTATTCCTTTACAATATCAGCCTTTATTTTAAAAGATGTTATGAAAGTGCTCTGTGATCTAAACCAAAGTAAATGACCAGTTTCTCTTACTGCACAGTAGATTTGAGGGATCTGAAATCCCTTGTCACAGGTAAATTGTACATCTAGAAAATGTCCAAAACTGGGTAGTTATATGTACTAGCAACTTGAGATAGAGCCTGTACTAAAAAGAAGGGTTTATAGTATCATCAAATTATTTAACCTGTAGGTCCTGTTTACATAGCTGCAAATATTTTAGTGAGGAAAAGAACAGTACATTTTACAAGTGTTTAAATGAAAGTATCGGTGTCACACCAGTGTTTCAGTTCAGTTGAGAGATACTTTGCAGCTAAAATGTTGGTTCACAGTCACGTAGACAAACAGAACAGTATGGCTGTAGGTTGCCATCATGTACCCACTCCCTCCTGTCAGCTGGACTGAGGGGTGCACTCATTTGAGGCATCTAGATACAGATGCCAACCAGAACCTCACACACACACATGGGGGCCTTCTCAGAAAGTCCCTCAGTTGCACTGAAGTGTACTGGGTTCCAAAGAAGTTATTTCCATGGTGCTTGAGTCTGTACCACGGGATGTCCCGGAAACTAAAAGTCACATATCAGAGAGTAAGCCACACCAGCAGCAGGTGGCATGAGGGGAAAAGCAGACATCTCGTGTCTGCAGCTCAGTTTCAGGAACCCTTCCAATACGGTACTAAAAGTTATGGGAGTTGGGTTTCAACAGTAAAGTAGGTACATGAGGGTACTATTGCAGCACAGCATGCAGATCTGTTATGGAAAGCTGCTTGGGGTCTAGGAGATTTGATCCAGTTCTTTGCTGTCACCCTGAAAAGCACTATATTTATATGATTTCAATTGTATTTTTCTTCTTGCTATATAAACAGGAATAGAGGGTAAGATTTAGGTGGACTGTGTTCTTGGGCTTCTGGCACTATTGTGCTATAGAAATTTCAAATAGTCCCAAAGTGTACTTTTAATTGTATGTTCCCAACTTAAAATGAAAACTTTATTCAAGTGATTATACTAGAGACACTTGCCTGCGTCCATTAAAGAGGCCTCCCAGGGCTCCAGTTCAGTGCTTTAACCACATGGAAGCACTAGGATACGTTAGTGCCTTCCTATAGACACTCACCCCCTCTCTGTAAATCCTAAATGTTACTGAGCTCACATTACACATCTTATGTCATAATAGCCATACTGCCTTGGGTCGATGAATTAGAAAATGCTCTGATTTTGAAACTTGATGATAATGGCCTTTAAAATGCTGGATAGTAGTCTTAATTTTAAAAAAAAACTCTCCTCATTAGGTAAACCACCATTGTCAGGAATTCTCATTTGCTCTATGAAGAATTCATTGGTTAATGCTGGTATTATTTCCCAGGAAATGGAGCCCAGGTATAAAGGGCGGACGTGGTGGGGGCCATGGCCTCATCGATTGCCTTCCTGAACTGATCCATGCCTGTGGAGGGAAAGACCATGTATTCAGCTCCATGATGGAAAATGAGCTGCCAGCTGTGAAAATGAAGCAGGTCAGGCCATTGTTTCTGTGGTTTGAAGCTTCCTTATTCTGTCTGGGAAACTATACCAAGAGTTTACTAACTTAAAGCATTGGTTTTGGAGTCAGACTCACCCAGGTTTAAATTCTGTCTGCCATTTACTGTGATTATGAACGTGGACACATGGTACCTGTCTCATGAAGTTTTGTGAAAATGAAGCAGGGTATTAATATGTCAACTGCTTTATGCAGTTCCTATTCCTAATATAGAACAGAGTTCAATAATAATATTAAGAATAATTACAGTAACAATAATTAGTAGTAGCACTGGCATTATTAGAAGTTGATTCAGTATAACGCTATTAAACCAGCTTAGAAAGGTCTACAGTAGCTTGTCCATCACTAACTAGGCTGCATTACCCACTTCAGTTTAAACTTCAGTTAGGTAGATTTTCATGCAGTTCCCTCAGTTATGTTCTTATACCCTCCCCTTTTATTTTAATCACTTTATTGTTCCTAGATTCTGAAGGATTTCTTCAAGTAAACTTCTTATTTGTATACCATATAACTTAGATCAAAAGCTAAATCTGTGTTGTAAAAGACAACATAGTTCATCTCTCCAAACCATCTTTGGAAAGACCAAAAATATGAATGAACAATGCCAGAAATATTTGGCTTATATAGACTTTTAAGTCTTAAGCAGTTTTACCCTAAACATGTCAAACATTCAGAATTTATAACATAATTAACATATTGACTTGCAAATGCAGGTATTAAAGAAACTTCCAAACCATGTCATTCTTTTTTTTTTTCCAGTGGAACTTAGTTTTGAGCAACTTAAAAATAAGTATTACAGGCATTAAAGTCTGATTGTTCAATTTCTGCTGAACTCAAAATTGGCACAAAAACAACTTAAATATTCATAATAAGTGCCTACCTTTCTAAATAAATTACCATCAAAATTATGAATAAAAACAATATATTTAAACCAAAACAAGGCTTCTGTTAGCAACAACAGATTTCTAACCTAACATACACTGATTTCAAGCCAAGTTTTAGATGTGATGAAAAATTAGAACATTGTTATAATTAGTTCAGGGAGAACTCAGAAGTAAACTTACTTAATTTATTTGCATAAATTGCCATTCTGTTATCTTTAAAACCAAATGCAAATTGGCTCAGTCTGATATGATGATGGTTATTTGGCTCAAAAGTGCTTCAATTTGCAGAGCAATCTGGTGTCGGCTCTGCAGTGAGGCGATCCCAGGTAACATACAAATCCTGAATTATTCCAGAAATTAGTATGTTTAAAGCATCAATTTAAGTGCTAATTGCAGTAGTAATGAGAAAAAGCAGTACGACTGTGAGATTTGCATCTTCTACCCCATCAGTATGCCTGGAACGGCTGCTGACTGGCAGAGGATTTGGCTGCTAATTAAATAATTGTATGCATGGCAGTGCTCTTGCCTGATTCAATAGATGAAGATTAATCCTCAGATAAATATGTTTGGCTGGTATTGAAATGTCTTAGCAGTTTCTTTAAAAATAGCTTATGTTTTTTTATATGTGTGTGTGTGTGTGTGTATACATACACACACCCAACAAATAATATGTGTACACAACAAGGATGAAAAACAATAATATCAAGTGCTACAAAAAAGATCATATATATATATATATATATATATATAAACCAGATCTGACTTTTGGGAGCCTTGTAAAGTAAAATCCCAATGAGTTGCTAATAACTGAAAACACTTCTTGGTAACTAATTTAATAGTACAAGTAAAGAAACGTGAAGTCTTGCTTTGTGTGGTAAATATTACTTGTGTTGTCTCACAAAGTTAAATTCTTTTACAGAAATTGTGTATTTAAGTGTCCCCTTGATCACTTTCCCACTCTGGCCAAGCTTAGAACATCAAGTGGTATAGCTTCTATACTCAGTGACTCTTGGTTCTAGCAGGGGATAGGCCATCTGTTACCTTGAAGCACAGTGTAGACCATTCTGCAGCTTGACTATTTCAAGATCTATTCCAGACATAATTTCAGATTCACAAGACAAGTTATAGGATTGTAGGTGGATTGAAAATTTGCATTAGATTTACATTTTTTGAATTCCTAAGGGGTAGTTTGATTCATCAGGGCTACTTCATTTCAATTAGGTATACTAGGCAGCACTAAAGTCTAAGCAAACAGAACATCAAAGCCTATAAGGAAATCTGTGGTATATAGTTAAGAAAGAAAAGGAAATACAAAATTAAAGTATCCATGCACTTTTAAAAAAACTAACTTAGAAGGTATCAACTGATAAAACCAACCAATATATTGAGACGTTTTCTTGACCGATAGTGATATTCTAAATAATTATAAATGTTAGGAAAAAGTGACAATGTTATATAACATTAGGTTTATTTTGTTAAATCCTTTCTGTAGACTTAGAAATTCATTTGTTAAAGATGAGCACTTGCTATACACATACTGATTTCTCAAAATGTCTTTCAATTTAAAGACCAAGAATAAAATTGGTGAAATATTTTCTGTCTCTTAAAATGCATCATTTTAATTGGTATTCTCAGTATAATGCCAAAAACACATATTTATTTCTAGAAGGACCCTTACAGGTTTCCTTGTGATATACAAACATATAGAAATGTTTTCCTTTCAGAATAAATTTGGAATATGAACAAACAAACCATTTTATACAGTCAGTAGTCAATAAATGATGCTAAGTGACATCAACAATTGTATCACAATGTATTTTTTTTTCAAATTACCTTTATATCTCCCAGTAATCCTCTCTGCCTTAGAGGTCACATACATGTTAGACCAGATGCTTCTCTAAAGCAAACCAGCTCAAAAACAAACATTTTTTAAACTTACTGTTTAGTGTGGTCAATAGCCACTCTGTCTAGGCGGGATTTATAGTGAAGGAATCACGTGACAAGTTTAGCGAATGATTAATATTTTTTTAGTTGCTTTTAAAAACTACAGAGATTAGAAGCACACTATTTTTACCCACAAACAAATGAGTACAAGAAGAACTGGAAAGTCTGAATAAGAACTGTGGATTGCGTCAGTATCAATGTGCTGTATCAGTATTGTACGTTAGTTTTGAAAAATGCTACCATTGGGAAACGGGGGAAACGGTGCACAGGATCTCTCTGTATTATTTCTTATAACTGCACTGAATCTAGAATGAATCTCAAAACAAAGAGGTTGATTTTTTTCAAAGCAGTTTCTTGATCACTGCACTTCACATTAACCCTTCCTTATTATTTTCTTCTGTTTTTTATTCAGGCATGGAATTTCTTATCCCACTTGCCAGTGATAGATGTTGGCTTAAGCGTTAAAGGCTGGTGGGATGACTCAGTAGAGGGACATGGTGAACTCTCTATCACAACTCTGACTTCAGACAAACGAAATGACAACAGGTGGATCAAATTGCATGCTGATCAAGAGTATGTGCTTCAAGTCAGCTTGCAGCGAGTCCACTTCGGGTTCCACAAGGTGTGGTATTTGGTTTCCATTCTCAAATGCTTCACACCAGATCCCAGCATGTGCCACCACACATATCTTTTATATTACTAATGTGTCCGTGTCATTGACGAATCCTGCTTTCTCAACTGGCCTTAAGCAGCGGGAGTCAGTCTTCTGGAACCAGTCAGTTCTCACAGGCCACTTTTCAGCCCCAGAATATACACCTTACATAGTATTATCTTGCCTGGAGTACTGTGTTCTTGTGGTCTGTCTACTCAACCCTGCAGAATTTCCTAGAATTTGGAGTACAGATTCTCTGGCCCTACTTATCAGACTGACTGCATCAGAATCTCAGGGGGAGAAATCTCAAAATCTGTACTAGTACCGAGCACCCCAAATGATTTTTAAGGACATTAAGGTTAGGGAAGCACTGCCCACGGGCATTTGAGACATAGAAACCACATGTAGCTAGGTGCACAGGAGGGCAAAGCTTTCGCACTCAGCTCTGTGAGTTTGAGTAAGACACAATTCTTATTCCATGCCTTGGTTGCCACATTTCCCTGCTTCCTTCACTAGAACCCACACAAGAGAGCTTGGTCAGTGTTCATACCAGCCACAAATTTACAACATGTTTATTTTAAATTACTCTGGTCTTTTCTGTTAACTGTGACACAGAAACTTAAACATTTGGCCCCCTAAGAATATTAGTACAGAGCATGTGGGCAGGTTGGTTTTTAGATTGGTTATTGAAATAAGAAAGAATTTGTCTTCCATTTCACCCCGTGCCTTCAGAGGCATTCCCATATCTAAAATAAGTCCTCAGATGAAAGAGGGCACGTGATGTGATGAACACTGGGTGTTATATGCAGCTAATGAATCATTGAACACTGCACCAAAAACTAATGATGTACTATATGTTTGCTAATTGAATTTAAATTTTTAAAAATAAAATAAGCCCTCAAGAATGAGGTGTTGTTCATGAGCATTGTCCGCTCTGTTTCAAACACAGAGCAGGCAGGAGCTCTCTGTCATTACATCTTTTTAGCACTGTGCCTTCAGGTCCCATCACATTTAATTTCTAATTCTAAAGATCAGTCAGTGTAAGTATGAACTGATTGGCCTCTGATAGTTCAGAGGCTTTAATATGAGCATTTTTAGATGACCTAATTTATTCCAGCTTACAAAAAAAATAGTAATAATCATACAGATAAAATCATGGGAAAACAACTAAGATTTTTCTACCTTACTATTACTACTTAAAAATTAGATTTAATCATACTAGGAAAACTCAATTTGTTCTAAATGCTGTAAAAATGCATTGCTCTCAGACTTCTCTTTTAAAATGTCTGAAGTGCAGCATCTCCCTCCAGAATATTTAATGATGTATGATTGAGAGCATGTCTTTATTAGTAAATTTTATGCCATAATGTCATTGTCTTAAAGAATCACTAAAATAATCTCGTATTTCGTAAAGTCCATCTGAAGTAAAGACTTCAAGTGCTGCCATTATCGTGATGTAGGTTCTTGGATTGTGGTGATTAATGTATTTTACAAATTGCTTGGCTCACAATTTCCCATTCCTCAAAGAAAGGATTTTTTAATATTGCCATTTTAGAATATATGTTTTTTTATGTGAGTTTTATTCTTGGGTCAAGGGAAAGTATTTATATTATGTAGTATTTATTTTCTTGAGGCCCAGGGTCCAGCTAGTCTTGATGTCTTTTTTTCCCTAGGTATCGGTTTCTTGTGAATAAGGCTTTGGAAGATTTGGTTAGCTTGATTATGTCTCAATTCGATCATCTGTAAATGCATTAATATCACTTATAAGAATGATGTGAGAATTTACTAATTTGATATTAAGATTCAGGGCTTTCTGTTCTAACTGAGCCAAATATTCTGGTGGTTATAGCCACAAAGTAGTATCTATAATGTGCTTCAAGATGCCTGAAAAATGGTAAGTGATAGCATATCAGAGACACCAAACCAAAAAATTTAAAACATCCCAGATAGATACACTGAACCGTGCAGATTTATGGCTTTCAAGGAAAACAAACTTAGACTTTTAACCACAACCAAGGAGCATAGAAAGTCTGGACATTATTAATGGTTTATCTTTTTTTTTCTTTTCCTGGTTTACAGGGAAAGCAAGACAGCCACGCAGTTACCCCACGATTTCCCAAATTAAAAGATGAAGGATGGTTTTTGATATTAGGAGAAGTGGATAAGAGAGAACTTATTGCTTTGAAAAGAGTAGGATATGTTCGAAATCATCACGTTGTTTCCATTTCTTTTTATACCCCTGAACTACCTGGAAGGTAAGCAGAATTTCACCCCCAGAGTTCTGAAAGAATTAAAGATGTCTGTGGTTTTACGTTTTGTTCTGTTTTCATGTTTCAGGTATATCTACACACTGTATCTCATGAGCGACTGCTACCTTGGCCTGGACCAGCAGTATGACATTCATCTCAACGTCACACCGGCGAGCATTTCCGCCCAGGTCAACGAGGAGGTCTCTGAGGCCTTGATTGACCTGAAAGTGAAGTAACCTGACCCGAACAGTCCGTTTGAGAGAAGTGGTTAAGAAGTCTGGCTGTTCATTCATCTAGACGAAGTCAAATTACTTGATGTTTGCCTTGGTGGAATCAACTTCTGACCTCCAGACACCCAGGAAATCGACAGCGGCCGCAGTATTGACTCCAGCGACACAAGGCTAGCTGTGGTGCCTTTTCACAAATGTTGCCTTCTATAGTGTTGTCTTCATGGGTTTCTTGATACGTGAAATGAACACACATGTAGGAGAAACTTTGTGTCTACTGAGATGAGATTTAAGAATTACCCAGCCAGTTTTGCATCTCACAGTGTAATGTTTACAAGAATGTTGATTCGTTTATTTCTAAGGGAAGCTACACTGAGGCATGACAGTGTTAGGATTTGTTGTAACAGATTTCTAACCCTGCAGCATAAAACACATAAGATAAATCTGTATGGAGGCACATAATGTGGGTTGTTAGCAAAATTTATACTTTGATCACATGTAGTTTCAAGAATTTCTTATAGTCAAAAATGTTAATAATATATGACGTAAAATTATATTGCAGAGCCCAATGATGATAAAGAAAACCGAATATACTGATCTTAGAAAATGCAGATACTGTAACTGGTGGAAATAAAATATTTAGAGTGCCACTTCAAGACAAGCTGATTCGATTATCTCTCCTGCTTCCTTCCCATTTATTCCCCCTTACTCTTCTTTTCATGACCTCTACTTCAAGACTTCACTTCCATTCTCTTTCTGATATATTTATTTACACAAGGAGAGAAGTACAGTCTAATTCATGTTTTAACATGGACAGACCACACAGTACAATTCTTCATCTTTATGCTTTCCAAGACAGGTCTGAGGCAAACACAGAACATTTCCAACCCCTACCAGTAGGTTTTCACTTGTGATAAAGGAGGTGTCTCTATGTCCATACGGTTTCCATCAGGAAAAATACTTCTTTCAAACTCAAATGTTGTTAGAATCCAGTGTCCATAAAATAATATACAGTCTAGTGGAATTAAAGTCTATCCTTGGAAAGTAATTTCAGTTGTTCCTGGTCCTGCAATGAATCACTTTAAAATACTTTCCAATGTATCCACTTCAAGAACTAGAATTCAAAGTTTTTCATAAACTGGAATATATTGCTTTTGTGTACCTCCTTTTCCATAATAATAAATTAAGAATGAATAAAAGTTGGGTGGGAGACCAGGCATGCACTTTACAAAATTAAATCTGAATGACTAATAGGAAGACATTGAAGTACAGTGGGTTCAAGGGGTCTGAAGGGCTCTTGTCTCAGAAGTTTATTTCACATAAAGAGTTATTTCTGCTTTTCTAGGGTGGTCTATTTCCTAACTGAAGTTCATACCTTAACCCCTTTCAGTGGAATTAAATGAAAATGAAAGTTTATAGACAAATGGTCACCAATCTGTGCAGGAAGTTGAGGAGGAACAGTCTCATTGTCTTCATGTTTATCAGCATCATTCCTTTTTGTTGAGAGACCGTGCAGGTGTGGGGAGGTAGGAGATCTGCTTCACTGGGCCTGTAACCCAGGCCATGGAGCAATAAGAAAGAATTTCTGTTCTGTCCCTCAGAGAGAGGGAAAGATAATGTGACTGATTAAATTCTAAAATTAAAAGTGATCAGTTTGCAATAAGGTGCAGAAGACACTAGTGAGACAAGGTGTGCTTGGATGGAAACATTCCATCCCAGTAAGTGAGAACGCTATTTGTCCATGACTTTATTCTCGCTCATTACTCAACCAAAATGTTAGTGTTAAGTGTGCATTCTAACAGGACATGTGCCAACATAATCAGACTAATTTCATATTCCATTTTATATTGCTCTGAATTTCATCAAGTTCAAATAATCGAAATGCCAGTCAGATACTCATTCTAGATAGTATGTTGAGTACTCTGATACCCACATGAATCAGAGACATATCCTGCCCTTAAGGCAGCCTGGTGATGAAAAGAGGTAGATAGCTATAATAAAAAGTAATTGCAGCAGTGAGATATTATTTTTAAAATCATGAAAGGACATGTAGGCTGAGATTTGAAGATGATTAGAATTGTGAAGGCAGAGATGAAAGAACATTCCAGGTAGATCAGCATTAACAAAGGCTCTGAGATAGCCCTTCCTAGGATGTCGAGTTGGTCTGCCCTTTCAGAAACATGAAAGGAGTCAATAGGTAAGAAGGATGGAAAAATCTGCAATGACCTTGAGTTAGAGGGTAAAGACAGCAAGTCTTACGTGTATACAGTACAATTCTTCGGCAGGTCACCACAGAAGATTATGACAACGGACATTCTGAGAGTGGAACAGAGAAGTGGAGACATGAGCTAGCTGGGAGGGAGTCCAGGAAGACATGCATCTGTGCCTTTGGTGGGTAATGTGTACTGAATACTGACAAGAAGCCCAGGAAGTGAGAACCAAATCAAGAGTTCTAGTTCTGTGGATAGTAGGTCATCAATGTTTGTTAAGAGAGTAATTTCAGCGAAATGGGGAAGGAGGAAGTTTAGATTGCAGAAGGTAAGGTCTGAGTGGGCAATGAGAAAGGAGAGACAGTAAGTTCCACAGACTTCACTCAGCAAAGGTCTAATGAGATGAAGCGTGTGGTGATAGGGAGGGCATTAGTTGGTAAGAATCAGAAAGCCTCTGTTGCCTTCCATCAGTTTCCCTGCAACTCCCATTTCTTACATAAACATAACCACCATTGAACTAAAGCTAAAATTCCTCACCCACACTCCCAAAAATACTTGGGTTGTTCCTCAGACTTATCCCTGCTCTCCCTCAGGGCAAAGTGGATTCCAGTTCTCTTATAAACAGGTCCTCCTGTTTCTTGTTACATTTAGGAACAATTGAAATTCAAGTGTCAGAAACAATCGCACAGGGCGCCTGGGTGGCTCAGTGGGTTAAAACCTCTGCTTTCGGCTCAGGTCATGATCCCAGGGTCCTGGGATCGAGGCCCACATCGGGCCCTCTGCTCAGCAGGGAACCTGCTTCCTCCTCTCTACTCTCTCTCTGCCTGCCTCTCTGCCTACTTGTAATCTCTCTCTCTGTGTCAAATGAATAAATAAAATCTTTAAAAAAAAAAAAAGAAAAAAGAAACAATCGCACATCCCTACAAACCCAACACAAGAATTCAGGAGCTTCAGCCCCAACAATGAGTTGACATGGATAAGGAACCATTCTCTGCCTGTACTTCCCAAATTCCATGGTCAGCTTTTCGATGGGAAGAGGATACAGTGACGGGATATTTAGTAACCAAAAATGATCTGTTTCCTCTTACCTTCACATCCACAGATGATGCGACAGAGTGAAAATCTACAAGACAGACCCTCGTTGTCAAGTTTGACATTCCCTTCTAGTAAACTAATTCAGTAGTCTTAGAAAACTGCACATCACTCCCCAAGCATGCTCTCCACACACACCTCTGGTTTCCTTGGAGTCCTTCTGACTCCCCTTTTCTCCCAACTCACACCTAATTTGCCCACAGACCCTTTTAGCTTTACCTTTAAAATCTATCCAGAATCCAGCCATCTTTATTGCTATCACCCTCATCCACACCACATCCTCCTGCCTGGCCTCCATGCTGCTACTTATGCCCCTTATAACATTTTCTCCCACAACAAACATCCTTTTGAAAGGTTTAAGTCTGATGACTAGCTTGCTCTGCTCAAAATCTTTCAACGCCTTCCCGTCATAAGAAAAGCCAAACTCTTCATAGTGCCTACAAGGTACTGTGTGGTCTGCGCCTCCTTCCCTAACTACCCCTGAACTCATCTCATCACTCTCCCTCTTGCTCACTCCTCACCAACCACAGTGGTCACCTTGCTGTTGGTGACATCATGCAGGACCTTTGCTCTTGCTACTCCCTCAGTCTCGACAGCTGTTTCCCCAGATACCAACAGGTCTAATCATCTTAGTTTAAGCCCACCAGTCCTCCCCGTCTTCCTTTCTTGTTTTTTTCCATTGTTCTTACCACCACACAAATACTTGCTTATTGTTAGTCTCTTCTGACTAAGCTTCAGGAAAGTTGGGGTCTGTGTTGCTCTAGTGCCTGGGACCTACGTTAGCAGGACCTATCAGGACCGTTCTCTCAATTTTACTTGGACTTGTTAAACTACATAGATGCCATGCCTGTCCATTGAAAACAAATACAGTTACCTTGAATGATTACACTCTTTGATTCCAAGCCATATTGAAAGCAGTTTTTAATGATTTGAGGATTGTAGGACTGATCTAAGATGAATTTTATTCCAGAACTTTCAACCCTGATGGATCTTGGAATCAAAAGAATGCACTTTGCAGGGTATGGCGGGCTAATCAAGACCTGGTTTTAGAACTCCCTAGAGCTAATTGGGCCCATATTTCCCAGTGGCCTCAAATGTGCCAACCATTCAGGAGAGAATGGAGCTTCTGAAATAACCACATAATTCCTGCAAGTGAAAAGGCTAACACTGAGTAATGCTGACTGCCATAAAAATGAAACTGCTTTCTTCATGGCTTGTAAGTTGACACCAAAGAAAATCAGAAAAGGGAGATTCCAAAAATGTTCTTCATGGTGATACATCAGGATTGGTGCATATTTTCCAAAAGTAATAGTCTAAAAGGACAACTGTATTTGGATGTGTGAGTCTAGGTTTGTGACTGCTTTTAGTCAAATTGATGCAAGGGTTATTAAAAACAAAATACTGTGGTGGACCAGCAAAAAATAAAATGGATGTAAATTACAGAAGAGAAAGTTTGGATTGGTGCAAAATAAACTTCACAACACAATTATAATGAATAAGCAGGTTACCTTCAGAGATCTTCATTAATCAAACATTATCTGCTCCAACATTACAGTTGTCTCTTCACCAAATGCCAGATCACATTGGAAACAAATCATTGCATAGTTCTTCAAATATCTGAAATTGATACTACATGAAAGTGTCTAATAGCTGTTCTAAAAGAATGCTAATGATGTCAATTAAGCTTTTAAACAAGCTCACCTAATTACAATACCAGAACGAATGGGTGGTACACCGAGAATGTGCATCTTGACAGTGTTACTTCAGCTGGGTATTATCAGAAAAGACGCTCTATTTTCTATTACAACAGTTTCACCAGGGATCTGGAAAGAATAGGTATGGATTAAAAGAAAAACTGGGCTTGTAGTATCAAGAGAAGTGGTTTGCATTCTTTGGTTTTTGATTTGGGTTTGTTTTTTTGTTTTTTGGGTTTTTTTTTTTTAATTAAGTTTCTGCAATGCTACCTTAAGCCTGTGTTGTATTTGGTGAAGCAAGCATACATTGGAAGATTTAGGACAATATATATGATCAACTCTCTTCTGTTTGCATATTTCACCTACAAAACAGAGGAAATACCTGCCTAAGCTTCCTCTCGCAGTGGTTGGCTCCATGGTGATAAGCAGGGCAGCGAACTTCATTGTTGTATATACAGTGTCTGGTACAGCAAGTGTTTTATCAATTTCACTTAATGAATCATTTATGTGAAAATGCTTAGAAAATTATAAAGAGCTGTCAAGAGTAAATAAAAGGTAAATGAAAGTCCAAGGTGATAAACTGTAAATAAACTCATCCTCAGCATTGATTTTATGTCAGTGGGCAGTTGGCTAAGAGCCCACCTGACCATTGCTACCCCACCAAAAACAATAAAATCTCTGTACTCAGAGAGGGATTCACTTGTGTTCCATCCCTTTGTGCTGCAATATTTCCACCTCTTCAAATTCAAATGCATGCACCATTTCAGTTGTAGTTCAACATACATGGGAATGGGGATTCATTCCTTCAGAAGACCCTTTCCGAAAATGCTTTCTGGGAACGTGCTTTGGTGGGATAGTGAATGGTACATAGAGGCCTGAGACAATGAAAGAGAGGTCTGACTGCCTCCTTTCTACCTCTTCTGGTTTTTTGAGGACAAACATCACCCCTTCACAATCTTGCCAAGAGTCATATCTGATGTCCAAGTCAGCAGAGGCAGACTCTTCTGGAACCAGAGCAGGTTTTGAGAGCAACAGTGTGGGTGCGCCTCATACATTCACCAAGCATTTGGGTGCAAGGTACATTGCGCCCAGTGGGAGACACTTTAAAGCAAGCTCTAAAATTTCCTTAAAAGCATTTGTGTACTTTCCCTAACATTGCAAAGCAATACCCACTCTGCCCAATCTCCCCGGGAGTTGGTTTGCTCCCATGCTTATATAAGCGTGAAAATCAATTTAAGGATATTCAGTAAAAACCTAAACCCTTTCCTTTTTAAAAGCAAATATTTGGTTTTTCTTTCAGAAGTAACTATTTTTACACCGTTTTATCCAACTTCTGAAACCTAATTCTAGCCAAAAATAAGGAGGGAAAAAACATGCCGCTGGCTTCAAATGGTGCTGTTTTTAGCAGAAGCCATAAGAATAATATAGACATCTTAGTAAAACCTCAATCTTATTTTCTGATACTTTAGAAAAATGCATTCCTCTAAAAACACATTACCCTTCAAGTGGCCTTTGGAGAAACTGAAACATTGAAGAAATCCTTGGATTGCAGCAAAGAACATTCTCCGTGGACAATTCCAATCAATTATAGAAACATAACGGTACCCAGATCATATAATATACCACAGTGATGATCCTGGCTTCTGTCCATCTTGCAAAATGCTGCATCTCATAAACATTGGTCCTGCTGCTATTTGCAGCTCTCCAGCCCAGAAAGATTTACTCTCGATTGATACTTTTCGTGCTAAAAATGGTTTTACATTTGCATCTTCTATTTCAGTTTTGTCATTTCGTTATCTTTGCCCGCAGTGTTAATTATTTTTGGATGCTTCATCCTATCCCCAAACAATATATCTGAAACACTCATGAGGATGCATTGCATAAATATTGAATGTGTTAAAGACAGAGTCTGAGGTAATTCAGAATGAATTTAAGTAAATTGATTGGAATCAGCTTTTATTTAGGAAATCTTCTAGGGACAATTCTGACATATTTAAAATAACTAACTGTTCACAGAGATGCAATCTGCTTGTGCATTCCAACAAATCCATGAATCAGCAATCAGAACAGAAATACAGTCCTTTAATATGCTAGAGAACAGCTAAAAAGAGATTCAGGAAGATGATACCAATTACAGTAATAAAATACCTGGGAAAATTCTTCAGAACAAAAATGTTTTTAATAAAATCAGATAAAGATAATGTAACAATGATGAGGTGTTAAAATGAAAAAGGGAAATAGAAAGTGCACCCACGCTGTAATCACATACATGTTTTATAAGTTCAGAAGACAGAAAAATGAGATCTGTTCCACCCTGGTGAACAGTGAAGGAAAGAGAAGTGGCAACTGTAATTGAAAGTCAAATGTCTTGCATTGGATCCGGCAATGATTTCTTAGGTATGACACAAAAGGTATAGGCAACAAAAGAAAAAAAAAGACAAATTGGACTTCATGAAAATTAAAAACTTTTGTGCTTCAAAGGTCACTATTAACAGGAAAAAAAGGCAACCCACAGAATGGTAAAAAATATTTAGAAATCATTTATCTGATAAGGGATCAATATCCACAAAATATAGACAACTCCTAAAACTCAACAACCACAACAAAAAAACATGATTCAAAAAGTTGGCAAAGGAACAGACATTTCCTCCATGAGATACACAAGTAGCTGATAAACACATGGAAAGATGCTCAACACCTCTAATCACTAGAGCAATACAAATCAAAACCACGATGAGATACCATCTCATGCCAATTAGATTAAAATAACAGAAACTAACAAGTGTTGGTGAGGATGTAGAGAAATTGGAATCTTTATGCACTGTTGGTGGGAATGTAAAGTGGAGGAGAAAAATAGTATGGAAGTTCCCCAAAATAATAAAAATTGAATTACCATTTGATCAAGAAATTCCACTTCTGGGTATATACCCAAAAGAACTGAAAGCAGGGCCTCAAAGAAATATTTGTATGCCTATGTTCATAGCAGCATTATTCACAGTAGCTAAAACATGGAAGCAACCCAAGTGTCCAAGAACAGATGAATGGATAAGCAAAATGTGTGCGTACATATAATGAAATATTATTCAGCCTTAAAAAGGAAGGAAATTCTGACATATACTACAACAAAGATCAACCTTAAGGACATAATACAAAGTTAAATAAGACATCACAAAAAGATAAATACTGTATAATTCCACTTATATGATACCTAGAGTTGTCAAATTTAGAGAGACAGAAGCAAAATGGCTTCTGTCAAGGGCAATCTGTCAAGATTGCCAAGGGCTGGGGGGTTGGGATAGTGCAGAGTTAGTAGGTATAGAGTTTCAGTTTTGCCAAATAAAACAAACTTAGGAGATGGACAGTGGTGATGGTTGCGTAACTATATGAACGTACTTAATAACTCCGAACTGTATTCTTAAAAATGGTTAGATAGCAAATGTTAAGTGTTTTTTTCCATAATTAAAAAAGGTGTTATTTCTGCAAAGTCAAATATCCTGGATCAAAGACTGAAAAATTACAAGAAAACCAACTGGCACTCAAAATGTTTAATTAAAAATTCAGGACAATGCACGATGCAGTCAGAATACTGTAGAGCCCAAAGTAAACATTCAAAATAGAAAAGTTATCAGATCATTTTATCAATTTATTTTATGGAAAATATATTTGAAAAACTATTAAATGCTGGATCTGGAACTCTTTGTTTCTAGATATTCTTTTTGTTTTTAAATGGAATACTCACAACTAATTTCCATTCACTCATCCTCCACACCTCCTTTTCTTACCAGAGTCCATACCCCTAAATTGGGTCAGTCAGTCCTTCTCCAAGTGAGAAGGTGAAGTCAACATCCCCAAAACTCAGCCCAAGACTTTGCACCTACAACACACAAAAAGTTTTTGGTAGGTTGATTAATGGTCCCTTTTGACACCCACACCTTCTTGGTACCAAGAAGTCAGGCCTTCTCTTTCTCCCATCTCCCAAAGCTAAGATTGTGAAGTACCAGAACCCCACTCTTTGAGCTCAGAAGAAATAGTACAAAAGGGTTTTTATTACTTATATTTAGCTCACTCTTTTTTATGATGAAATGTTTCAAACACATCAAAAATACAGAAACTAACATAGTGGATATATATCCCTGCACTGTCTCCCAAATTTATTGAATTATAACATTTTCCATACTTAATTCTTCCAAGAGAAATAAAACATTAAAGATCTAGTCGATATTCTGGTGCCCGTTCTCCCTGATCCTGTTTTTCCCCTGTACCTCAGAGCTAGTCCTTACCTTGAACTATTACCATCTGTGTACATGTTTTTATACTATTACTGATATAACCATATAATTTTGTTCATGCTTTTACATGATTTTCACATATACCTAAAAACAATACATAGCAGTAGTTGTGGGGGCTGCCAAGATAGCGCCCAGTAACCCCTGCCTCCTGGGGTTCACACCCTGGGCGATTGCCACCCCATGAAAGATGTTGACCAGACTTAAAGGTTAGCTTTCTAATGAACAGAATACGGCAGAAGTGATGGGCTATCGCTTCCAAGACTTAGTGATAAAAAGAGTATATTGTTTTTGAGATTTATCCAGGTTGACATAGTTTATTACACTGGATGAATATGTCACAGTTTATTTATTCATTTTTACGTTGATGGGCTTTGATATTTGTTCCTAACAGGTGCTACTACAAATAACGACTGCAACAAATATTTCCTACTTCTCATTGAATTATCTTTAATTTCATAAAAACACACATAGTTAAATAACATGCAAATTAAGATTTTAGTTCAAGAATCAGAAGAAATTAAACACAAAAAAATTATGATTTGCCTCGACTACCACGACATATTTATGTATTTTTAGGGCAAAATTTGACCTGCCAAGTGAAACCATGGATTTCTCCACAGAAACATATCCAAGTAGGTAATGTTGAAATTGTAGGATAGAATAAAGGCAGCCAGAAACCATACTCCAGGCCAAGCTGAGGAACACAGGCTGCAGAGTCTCATGCTTTCCTGGTTATGTACAAAAGGAGCTAAGTCAGCATGCTTTTCCCTTTTCTGCTCTCCTATACACTTAGATTTGATGGCAGGATTTCCCGATGGATGCTTCTTTGTGCGTGAGTAGGAGATCCCTTGACAGATGGATTCTCTAGGAGTCACCTGAAGAAAAAAGTCGTGAAGCAGCACCCCATTTTCACTACTCCACGGAGCCCCCGTACTGCAGGCTCTGAGCCAAGACCTCCGGAGGGAGCTGCTGGGCCGGCAGTTACCCTTCCAGACTGCGGGAGTTAAGCTGAAGTTATAAACCTCCTAAGAAATGAGAATATGCCCTGTCATTATCTCTCCTGCCAAAATAGGACTGGTTAAAATGTCATCACGAATTAACAAGCATGCCTGCATGCTTCGTAGTGTGACAAAAGTCTTTAAAAGTTCCCTTCTATTTTCTATTTGCGAACTGTTAAAACTGACATGCAAAACTGTTTCTCCCCACCAAAAAAATTATTTCTGCCATACAGCATATTTGGTCAAATGTATCACTTTTTTAGGTAGGCTGGGTTATTTGTATCAAACATATTTATATTTCCTACCACATTCTGATATGAAAGAATTCTGCAGATGACACCTCCCAGTTTTAGCTATAGCCATAGAAATAAACTACCCCCCCCAATACAACCACCTCCCCCATGGAGACACAAAAGCACTAAATAGAGAAAAGCCAGTTTTGTTGAGAGAGGCAAATCTAGTAACACCTTGAATGGCTGTTGTTTAATGCGCACTGAATGGAGGATCTATTTAAAGGGTTGTCAGACTTTTCAAAGAACCCGAGTTACCATTTCACCACAACTTAGGATTTATTCAAGAAAACCCCCCAGAAGATCACATATAAAATTCCTTCATTATTTGCATCATTTCAGAAGCAACCTGTAGCTCTCTGAGAATATATATATTTTATCTCATGTGCATCAGCCGAAGAAATACATACTAAACAAAGCCTTCATCCAAAATCGAGCTAGCCAGATGCTTCGGAACCCAAGAGGTGAAAAAAATCAGGCTCTGGTGGTCTTCCTGGCTTCCTGGTCCCGTGTCTTTTCCTTCCAGCCTGACATGCTGCCTCCCCCTTTGTTTCTTACTCCCCGGCTCCTCAGCCTCTCTCCTGGGTCGCTGATTCACCTCGTACCGCGCCCCCCACCTCCCGCCCACATAGCACACGGCCTCATACATTAGAGGTGCTCGAGAAATATCTGTGGAACACATACAAATTAAAAAAATAGATTAAAGAATTGTCTGATATGGACAACGATACTAACAGAGGGAAGGGAACTTCGTAAGGGCTTCTTGAGCACCCACCTGCGGTCATTGTCCCATCTTCTCTTAAAGCGACTGGTTGAGGCGTCTCCAGTGAAGGCCGGCAGAACAAAGTGAGGTTGCGGAATATCCTTCCTCCTTGCAGGTCATTAGGCAGACAAATGCCTTCCTGTGGTGGGAAAGATGATCTGAAAGAGAGCAAAGCAAGAACAAACTCTAGGAAATAAGAGGTATTTTTTAGGCAGTGGGTTTGGTGGTAAAAGTCCCTGACATCTAACAGATCCTGCTGGAGAATATTTTACAATTTCCACCCTAGACTGCTATTTATTTAAGAACATATTCCCGACTACATGTGTATTGTCAAAAAAAAAAAAAAAAAAGGACAAAACAAAACCTTCAAGGCTCTCCATAGAATAATTCTGGAAGGCTAGACGGGGAATTTATGAGCAGTGACTTTAAGGAGGGAACGGAAGGAGTGACTTAATTAATGTTTGGCATTTGGTACCATTTGATTTTTTTCCTTTTAGCTGGTGCTCACAGAGTATTTTTCCATTAAAAGGAGGTGTATTAACATGTTTGACAAAGGAAGAAAGCTCAAAATTATCAATGGCTTTAGAGGAACAAACCTGAAAGGTTGCACTCAGTACTTCCTTTACAAACCGATTTGACAGCTGTGTGTCTGAGGACACAGGGGTTCCATGGAGGGTAAGGAAGAACCTCTCTGTCAAGGACAACTCTGGGATAAACACGGTGCTTCCTCATTCATGCCCGTGAAGAAATCCTCCTCAGGGCAGCAGAGACTCTGCAGTATTTGTAGGATGGGGAAATGTCACTGGGGGTGTGGGGGTTGGCCACAGCCCTGGATTCTTCCATGAAGCACCATGAACCTGACTGGATGATCACAGGGACAATTCTTTATTAAAGGATGATTAAAACAAGGGCAGAGTCAGGGTTTTATTTAGGTTAGAATGAGGGATTTACTTAGGGATTTTTCTAGGGAAGGGGTTTTATTGTTATGCTTTTTGTACTTCGAATAAATCTCAAGGTAATTTCTTTCCTTTTCTTCCTATTATGGGTTGAATTGTGTTCCCCCCAAAAGATATGTTGAAGTTCTAATTACCAGTACCTGGGAATGTAACTGTGTTTGGAAATAAGGTCTTTGCAGAGGTAATCAAGTTAAAATTAGGGCCTTTGGGTGGGCCCTAATCCATTATGACTGCTGCTCTTATTAAAATGGAAATTCGAACACAGACAGAGACATACATAGAGGGAAGACAGTGTGAGGAGACACAGGAAGGATGGCTTGTATAGAAGGAGGCAGAGACTGAAGTCAAGGAACATGCGAGGTTTCCAGAAGCAAGAAAGGATCCTTCCCCTCCAGGTTTCAGAGGGAGCATGGCCCTGCAGACACCTGTCTTTCAGACTTCTAGCCAACAGAACTGTGAGGCAAGGGGTGTCTGTTGTAAGTCACTTAGTTCTTGGTACTTTGTTATGGCAGCCCTAGGAAACTAATAAACCTTCCCTACATCTTCTGGGCTTAGGGGCGCTCAGCAATCCCTGCCAGGTCTCACTGCCTGTGGCCTTTGGCCTCAAATCCGACACCTTGCTTTTTGCTTCATGTTGCTCTCACCTCCACGCCTTGGCTCAGCTGGTCTCCATACCAGGCAAGCCTCTCCCCTTCCTCCTCCTCAAGTCTCAGCTGGGAAGCTTCCCCTTGAACTGGCAAAGCACCCCACCCCCACCCCTCTTCCTCCCTGTGGGCATCCCAGCCCCTCCTCCATTGCTGTGCCTGCCCGTGACGCTCAAAGTATCCATCCAGCGCAGTGGAGAATCACTCCCTCCAGGGCAGACACCACACCATCTTCATCTTTTACTCCCAAGTGTGCCACCGTGCCTGCCACAACACCATGCATTTTCCTGGGATGAACTAACCTCTTAGGACCATTGGTAGAACACTGTCAGGAGAAGCACATCATTTCCAGCCACCCCCAAAGTAAGAGCCAACCCCTAGAATCTAAGCAGCCTTGGGGTGGCCTAGGAAGGAGAGACATCATGGCAAGGAGAAACGAAGGCATCTGGTCTGCTGCTAGCACTTTCTATAACTGTTATTCAGTCCTGTTCAGAGGCCCCACAAGATAAAAGAGCACAGAGCAACAAATGGGACCCCGGGAATGGCATCAGGCCTGGGTTATAAATCTGCACTGTCTGGGGGTATTTTTACCCCCATTATCTCTCATTTGCCTACATGTGCATCTGCCTTGATTGCATTTGGTCACAAGTTTCTTTGGGCTGTCACCTCCGTTCCAGACAGTGTCATTCAGTGTCCCCTGGGATCTGAATAAACAATAGCCGAATTGAAGTCGAACAATTGGGTAGATGTGAAAGAAATTTCTGGAAGAAGTAGGTGGTCTCATTCCCCCTCTCCTTTATTAAAAGACTAAAAGAACATGTTTAAAGGACTAATGATTTCGAAGGAATAAAAAAAGAAAAGTGGGAAATAAAAGCCCTATTTTTCTAACTAAAGAACATTTTCTCTTGATCATCCACAAATTATAAGATGACATACATTAGCATGCTATTTCATTAACAAATTACAGTCCATTCTCCACAGTGAAGGAATAAAGAAAAAGTTCACCTAATAAGAGAGGTTAGCTCCTAATTAGGATCAGGCTGCAGAATTTGCCGGGTGTAATTTTCCACTGCAAATTGTTCTCAGGTTGACCTTGGCTGGTATTAAGGACATGGATTTGAAAACACATCTTTCCTTTGCCAGCACGTCCCTACAGAGCACCAGTGCCTTCCACAGACCATTACTGAGTCTGTCTCCACCCCCAGCCTCCTGCTTCCCCATTGCCCTGCCATTTCCTCTAGCTTTATGGAATCTTCTTGAAGAGAAATTAACATTTACTGAGTACTGTGGAGTAGCAGAAGAGGCTCTGGACTTGGACTGAGGCAGGCCTGGGAGCAAACCATGCCTTCACTATTTATTTAATACCTGTGTGGCTTAACTGAATCTCGGTTCCCAGCTACGTGATGAGCTGTTGTGGGGATTCGATATCACGGGGTGTGTTGGTATAAAGCAAGTGCTCACACGTGTTATTTTCTTTCTGTTTTGAGTACTGTCAGCAATTCTGTGAGGCTGGCATTCCTCCTCATTCAGCAGTTAAGACACCCAGAGATGCTAAGTAAGTCTCTCAAGGACATGCAACCAATATATGGTGAAGGGAAGATTTGAACTTCTGACCCTAAAGCATTCAATTCGGCCACACTGTCGGTCTAAGCACACTGACCTTGAAGATTGGCTGCTTCAAGCTCAGATGTGGAATGCAGATCCCTGAAAAATGCTGGCACTGAGCACAGTGGCCGTCCATGTCTTCTGCCCTTTGGGGCTCAAAAAAGTGAGTTTAGGGTGGAGGATGGGACGGCAAAGGCAACCCTGGGTAGAAATCTCCACTCTGCCTCAAATCCTATCCCCATCATCAAGCTGTCATGGAGGATGGCCTTGTTACCCCAATGGCTTCTTAAGAGATTATGTCAAAGCCTTGAGAGATGAAAGCTCTTTATTACAATGAAATCACCACCACGCACCTTCCCATTCCACCCCACCTCCCCCTCTCAAATACCCCTTGAGGTCCCAGGTGTGTTTGATCTCTGTGTAGCTGAGGTGGTGATTTCATAATGAGGCAAGGATCAGAATTTATACAATAACTTCATCCATATTGATTGCTTCACCACATGAATAGGAAACCTGTGGAAAAGTTCTAGAAATGCCCACCAAGCAATCCAGCTTCCTAAGTCAGCACTTTGGAAAACTTTGGGGCTTTGAAAATTTTCCAATGGTTCCAGAGATGTCAATATGACTTTTAGAGACAGGACAATGGTGGAAGTATAGGGAGAGGATAAGGAAAGAATGATTTTTGAGCTCAGGCCACTTTTGTTCTATATTACTACAATTAATAGATATGTGGAAATTTTTATCTGAAAAGATCTTGAAAACAGAATTAATAGAATCTCATAGGACTTGTGACTTGCCTTAATTCCTTTTAGGGTTTATCTTTTTTTTTTTTTCCCTAAATGGGCCGCACTGTCCTGGCTGCCCGAGAACTATCATTGAGAAAGGCATTTCAAGAATATCAAACTCAGTTAAGATCTCTAAAATTTAGAGATCAAAGTTTGCAATAGCTTGTGGAAGATAGAGAAACAGAGTGAAAAATAGGTATAGGTTTTCTAAGCCAGTACTTGCTGACATGGCAGGTGGTATAAAGTCTTTTCAAAAACACTAGGCACCTTAAAAAACAGAGTTCTTAACATGCCAGTGTGTTTTAAAGAAGAGAAAAGATTTTCTTTCTTATATTTTACAAGGAATTGTACAAATTTCAACAATCTTCCTTTGGTTAAAAATGATTTCTATGAATCTGGTTTTATAAATACTTTGTCAAATTTACAAAGAATGAGTATAAAGCAATCTGTCTTTTAGCTAATACCCAAAATAGCACTTGAATGAAATATTATTTCCTTCAAAGTAATCATCTTGGTAGACTGTGCTTGTTTCAACAATGCAGTCTTCTCGCCCACAGGTTTTTGAAACTCCCTCTCAGAATTCCCTTCAGAACCTGAGGGAAGCTTTCTCCTCCTCCATGGTGGCAAACATTTGTCCTCTGAGAAAGAATTTGTTGTTTGGAAATGGCCAAAAATTAACCCAATCAGTCTAGGTAAAAACAGCTTTTGTCAAAAAAGGATGAGATTATGATTCCAGAGTAGTGATTCTGAAACTAGTTCCCAAAGAGGTATTCGAAAGGTGTTTTACACAATGGTAGCCTGTCAGAACAGGAGTTTGCCTTCCCCAAGATGGATGTTCACTCAGCTATATGAAAAGTCATTCTGTTTTCCTTTTAAGCCTAAATCGCAGTATTCAGTTTTTGGTAGCTGCTTTTCACAAAGCTGTTTTGGTGGGGGGGTGGGTTGTTTTTGTTTTTGTTTTTCTTTTTAAGATTTTATGTTTTAGGTTATCTCTACACCCAACATGGAGCTCAAACTCACAACCCCGAGAGTCACGTGTTCCACCAACTGAGCCAGCCAGGCACCCCCACGAAGTTTTAATTCGACATTTACAACTTGATGTTACTATTTTCCCTTCCACCTGGGATCAGTCATTCTTTTTATTTCTGATGTAGAAAATTCGTTCTGTAGAACGCATATAACTAATTAGCTAGCAGAAGGGCCACTGTGGATTTCCCTGATAGACTTATTCTTTTGTTTATAACATTCTCTGGCTTTCACCAACTGTTAAGATTAATGCTAAATTGAAGCCTTACCATGTTTCTGATGCCAATAGCATGTGGGAGTTAGCCAGGTTTCCTCTCCCCTCTAATTTAAAAGCTCAATAGGAGACATTTGCCTACCTCAAAAGTGCATGACCATCAAGGTTATCAAGTGCTAATCTCTGCCATCCCATTACAAGGGCTGAGGAACAAAATCTCTCTACACCCCCAATGTTTCTAAGTGTTTTTTGCTCAGTTCCTATAACACTTCTCCATATTCTGGAAAAAGATCAAGGCTGGTACGTATGGGAAGAGAAATGATGCTCTGCGTAGACTCGTTTGCAGCATCTATACACCTCCTGTGGTCCTCACTGCCCCCTTCAAAAAGAAAGCAGGTGGGCATCTTTCCTGGTCCATGGAATGCTGAGGCTCCAGACACAGCAGGCGGAGATGGCATCCTGGTGTTTGGGAACACAGTGGAGTCACCCAGGCTACAGGGGTGCCTGTTGGACAGAGGTCAGCTGTCACGAGCCCATCTAAAGTTGGCAATGAGAGGGTGAGAGGGTGTGTGCTCCCTCGGGCCGTGCCGGAGGAGAGCGCTTGGAGGAGGAGCCTCGGGCATCTTAGGAAACTCCAAGTGAAGAGGCACAGGGACCTGCCTACAAAGAGCCTTTCAGATGGCAGCTCCTCAGGACTTACGTTCTGCTTATTGACCCAACCTGGTATTTGGGGACCAGGGTCCAGATTTTCCCTCCCCTGGACAAGAAGGAGGATGGAGGACTCCACGCGGGCCTACTGTTAATGTGAGTGCTTACCTTTGTCACTGATGTTTACTTGGGGATTTTTATTTGATTCATATACCTTCGTTATTAATGTCCTAAGTGCAAGCAGGGCTCTGATGTATATATTCTTTTATTTCTAGAATCAAAGTTTTGTGCGTCTATATGAGAAAAAGATATCATATTTATCCCTTTTAAGTGGTTGTTTGGAATTACTAAGCACCCAGGATAGTTTATCGAGATGGAAAGGAAAGACAGGTTATTCTTTCTAACTAGTATCAACTGAATTTTTGGCTCAGGAAGATGGAGAATGTAAAGTTAGATTCTCAACTGAATCCCTAAGTTCGAAATAATGATTCTACATGGTGCATTCCACTGGCAAAAGTGCTGCCTCTCTGAAACACGGAATCTGCTTTGGAAAATGGGTTTTGCTGAAAGTCAGTATTTTCCTGCAGGATCATGTGGCCTGTCGGCTGATGTGGCGGTCGGCTGCCTAAGAGGTAAAGAAAGAGAAAGTACCAAAGAAAATTAAGGATAAACTGGAAGGTTGCATCCTGTGGTCCTTCCCTCCTCTGGTCCCTGTTGCTTCATTTCTCAACCCTCACACCTGTGAAGCTGGCACTAACTGAAATAGACATTGTTTGTATAGATAACTCTAATAATTTGTCGCGGTATTGTCAGCACGGAGCAAATTTTATGGAAAGAAGTCTACTTGTAAAATACCTCTCCTCCCACTCCATCCACACATCCAAAATACCCTGTTTCTGACACATATAAATGTGACTTTAATCAGGTAATAAAATACAGACCTAGCCAACATTGCTGCATCCTTCCTTTTCCTTTCTTTCCTCAGTCTCTCTGTCTCTCTATCTCTGTCTCTGTCTGTCTCTGTCTCCATCAATCCTCTTCACTTTTTATTTTCGAGTTGGCTGGTTTGCTGGGAAAGAGTAGGTGAGTTGTTGGGGCGAGTAGGAGACAGTAGTGATGAAAATCTCTAACTCCTCAGTGACACAGGTCAAATTTCTCTGTACGCTGGCAGAGAAACCCATGGTCACTGCCAAAACCACAGAGTAAAGTCTTTTAAAAATCCCCTCAGACAGTGATGTTTTAGAGTTAAGCCTTTTCATTTATATTTGGACAACCACCTGTTGACTTCTAGTGGAGCTGGTCAAGGGCGGATAGATGGCGGGAACCTGGAGCCGACTTCGCCCATTCAAAGGGCTTGAGAGTCCCCTTTGAAGCGGTTGCCATTGTTTTTAGTGGAGCCTAGTCAAAGCTCATCAGATCAAAACTTGAAAAACAAAAAGGAAAGCATTTCCTTGGGGCAGGGTCTCTCTCTCCTCTTGTGGTTATCACAGCATTCTCTGGCCATCCTTCTTAATCCAGGAATTGATTAGGGCAGTCTTTACAATGCATTTCCTAGTCCTGAAATGCAGGGTTGAGAGCCAGAGAAAACACAAGGGAGAAGGGAGGGAAAACCAGGCTGGACACGCAGGGCAGGCCGGCGGGCTGGTTCATGGGCAAGTTCCGCTTCTGCCACAGGGCAGGATGGAGGCGAAGCAGAGCCAAAGGAAAGAAAACAAAGGGCAAACTATCCTTCACTTAGGCAAGTCTCATTTAAATCAAATCTCAGGTGCCTGGGTGGCTCAGTTGGTTGGACGACTGTTCTTGATTTCAGCTCAGGTCGTGATCTTGGGGTCCTGGGGTGGAGCCCCACATCGGGCTCCACACTCAACGGGGAGTCTGTCTGAAGATTCTCTCCTCTCTGCCTCTCGAACTTGCACTCTCTCTCTTTATCTAAAATAAACAAATCTTTTTAAAAAATTGTTTTTGAAAAATTTTAAATCAAATCTCAGATTTGTGATGGAAAAGTTGACCATTATATGGTGGAATCTCTGGTGAGATGTGGATAGTTCTAGGCACTGACAGACTTGTGTAAATTTTCCAGCCTGTCCAGATCAAGCCACTTCACAAGTGTTTTTTATCTACTATACTCTCGGCCCTATGGAAACTCAGCGATAAACCCATCATAGATCCTGCCCAAATGAAAGTGTATGTTGTCGATTGTCCTTAACAATCTCTGAAAGAGACAAGAAGACAAAACTCAAAACTGTGTGTCTGGTTTTGAGGAATAAAATATTCCAATGTCTCTCTTTGGAAATAATTTCTTGGCCAACTCAGCAGCATGAACATGTCCTTTGTTTACCAACATAACATTTATTGTGTACCTCTACAGAGCAAGAATTGAGTGAAAGACTAAGAGACATCGAGGCAGTTGGGGTAAAAAAGCCAGTCCTGCCTTCTTCCCAGGTGCACTGTGACTTCTCACTGAGCTCCATCACTTCCCCCTATAACTAGCTCCTCTCCCCTCTCCCACAAGCCACTTGCTTCAAAGCCATTTCTGCCCCCTCCCCCGCCATAGTCCCTGCATATGCTCTGCCACAGCTTAGAATTCATTGCCCTTGACTTTCATCCACACCCATCCCAGCTCCCCAACCCAGGCACTCAACTTGGCTTCCCCAGAGCCAGGGCAGGATAAGCAGGTTCTGGATTGGGGACTAGGGAATGAAAGCCAAACCCAGATCCTTGTCCTCAAAGTCAACACAGTGAGCCCTAAATTTGGGTGTCTGTGAACTGCTATGGGAATATGAAGGGTATGTATTTGATTTTGCTGGGAAAGGAACAAAGGCATGTATAGTCCCAATTAAATACAGCATCAACTGGAACTAGACATGAGGCAGAGCTAGAACAGACAAAACAGAATTCGGGCTTCAGTGGCTCTATGGTTGCCCATTAGATGCTCAGTTCCTCAGGTTTATCTTTCATTCCCCAATTCTAAAAGCAGCATTTGGCTTCCAAAGCAGACAATGAACATACACGTCATCTCAACATGCAACCAGTAGCAGAGGTAGGCACACCACACAGCAGAAGAGAGTGTATTCCCTACTGCCTTCTTTCCAAGCCTCACTTCACTGCCTCTTCTAGCCCAGTTTCTCATCTATGCTTTCTCTCCAGATAGATTTCATCTCTCTCTCTACCCCGAAGGCCAATGCCAGATTGCTCATTCTGAAAGACCGTGTGCACCCTGACCCAGGCACACTCTGATAGAAACAGATGGCACACCCACAGGGTTTGCTGAAAAGAATTTAATGAAGAGAATGTGTAGGGGTGCCTGGGTGGCTCAGTTGTTAGGCATCTGCCTTTGGCTAGGGTCATGATCCCAAGGTTCTGGGATCAAACCCCACTTTGGGCTCCCTGCTCGCTGGGAAGCCTGCTTCTCCCTCTTCCACTCCCCCTGCTTGTGTTCCTGCTCTCACTATCACTCTCTCTGTGTCAATAAATAAATAAAATCTTTAAAAAAATATGAAAGGAACATGCAGAAGAAGAACAGGGTTATAGACACCAACAAAGAATGACGAAGCACCTCGGGACAAGCAAGAGTGAGAAGCTCTTACCACCTCCAGATCTGCAAGGGCAAGGGGAGAGAGGGAGATGGTCTTTAAGCTGATAAAAGCCACAGCCATAGAGGAGGGGCTGCCCCCAGAGCTGGGGCCCAGAGGAACCCGGCCCCGTTGAAGCCATGCCAGGACAAGGACAAGACAATGAACAGTCTGACTTTCTCTCTCCGTTTCCCAGTGATTGTCTACTGGTTGACCTCAACCAGAAGCTGGAGGGAGCCCAGATTCCTTCCAGGGCACTCTGCAGGGATTCAGCTCTTGGACACAGAGCAGGGTTGGAAGGGCAAAGAATGGATCTGTGGGAGGGAAGGTGCAAACAGAAAATAACCAGCATACAGCTACCATGAGATTGTTCAGAGACCTTCAATCCAATGGACAATCCAGAGACTACTGAAGATGCACATTGCCATAATAACTCTTCTGATTCACACCAGACCCTGAGCAAGGGTCTGTAATATACACTATCTTATTTACCCATTTTACACATGATGAAAGTGAGGTTCAGTTCGATTGTGTGTCTTGGCCCAGGCCTCACAGCTAATAATGATAGAGTCAGGATTTGAACTCAAGTCTTTCTGAACCCCCTGTCCCAAGCCTGTGTACTCTTCTTGGGGAAGATGTACCTGTGACAGGTGGCTGGTGGGATACAGCAAAGGGGGGAAGAGGAAAGATCTGATTATGTCCTTTAGAGGTTAACCCTATTGGCTTCAAGCAAGTTGAGGCCATAAACTGAAATGGGACACCTAGGAGGGACAGGTAAGTTTTGTGGGGACATGCCATGTCTGAGGCCCCTAAAGTCAACAACCACTAGGGGAAGGAGTCAGCGTACAATGTGGATACAGATCTGGAGAATCCGGAGATGGCAAGGCCAGAAAGCATTGTTGATAGCCATGGGAACGAGGGTAATGGCTGATGCTTTGGGGGAAAAAGATACCACCTAGGGAGTTTGCTGGTCAAAGACCAGACAAGGACCCAGGAAGGCCTTCCAAGACCCCTGCACTGAGCAGTTCCTCCTTACTGGACAGGAATTTTTTATTGCCTAGCGAGGCACAAAACGCCCTCCTCCACTAGGCCCCACAGTCTTCAACATTCCTTCTCACTGATTCCAGAGACAAACCAGCCTCTGATTAAACCTGGCTGCACTTCCCCAGCTCTTCTCCTTTTCCACACTCAAAGCTTTGTCTTCCCCATGCCCCACTCCTCCTCTGCCAAGGCTTTGGCCTGGCAGATAGCTCCCTTTCTTCACCCCCAGTGGTCCCTACAGCTCTGCCACACAGCACATGCTGTTTCATAGGGCTCATGTCTTTGACACCTTCCCATATGGAGTATTAGGTGCTCCACGGAGGAGGGATGGAGTTGGAGCTTAACACCTCTTTGGGTGGTGGCCAAATGTGGGTAAGGCCAACTTTTCTTGTTTGATTCAAATTAGCCCAACTAGTTTGTTGAACTAGTTTGTAATTTCTAAATCAGTTCTCCAAACATAGTAGTGGCAGCATGATTGGTATGTATGGTTAGACTTCCAAAGGGGCGATATGAAAAGGGACAACACTTACTTGGGTATGTATTACAGTGGCTAAAGGCATGGTTGTCTATGGGAGCTTGTCCATGGGTTGCGAGTCAGTTTGTCCATGTTCAAATTCTGGGCCGACCACTTCCTTCATTGTAATTTCAGGGGCAAGACGTTTAATTCTTCTAAGTCTCAGTTTTTTTGCTTGTAATAGTGGTACCTATTTCATAGGCTTGTCACACAGATCAAATGAGATAGTGCTTTAGCCCAGGGCCTGACAGGTGGTATAGGCCTTGATAAATGTTAGATATCACTGTTATAATTACTTTTAGCCCACAGAGTCTGGCTTATTAGAGCTAGAAGAAACTATACAGAAAGTCTGGTCCAGTCACTTTGCTCATAGATGTAGAAATTGATGCTCAGCGATCAAGCCATGATCAGGTGGAGATCACATATCACAAAACAAGACTATGTTCTTTCCTCCACTGCCCGCATTATTCAAGTGTATATATATGATGGTTTATAACTGTATAGACCCACGCTTCTATTTGTATTACAAGTGATGGGAGAGAGTGACCTAAATCTGCTTTTTTAAATTTTCTAAAGAAATACAACAATTATATTATCAAATCTAAACTACTTGATCAGATGGAAAAAATACAATGAAGTATTTAAGACAAATTTTCATAAAGAAAAAGTTAGATTGGTCTCTCAGAGTCACAAAAATCATTGCTGGAGATCCTGATTAATACCAATGCTTATGGCAATAATGAAAGCAAACATATGGAGATTACACTTGGAGTAGGAGTCATGGAAGTGTTCTGTGCCTGACAGTGTTTTGGTTCTGTTTTGGTTTTGAGACCATTATCTAGGTCACAAGAAAATAATTGTAATGAAAATATCTGCCTATAGGTGGCAAACTTATACTGCTCGCATTCTGTCCTTGAGTGTCCTTGCAAACAAATGTCACTGGGGATGGAGATGAAAGTGACATCTAAGGAAAGAAAACAAGAAACCGAAATGGATTCGGCAATAACATATTCACCCAAACTTACAATAAAAAACAAAAACAAAAAACACTTGATTTCACAAAACACTTAGTCTGATTTGTCTGTGAAAACCCCTCATGGAATTGTGCCAAATACATTCATTTAATGAATGAACGTAGGCAGATCCCTACCTGGAGAGCCCTGACAGCCGGGCGGCCCATCTGGAGAGCTTCCAGCCACAGCTCTCATTTCCCCAGGCTGACACCCCTGATTTCACAGATGAGGAAACAAGCTCAGAGACACTGTGCAAATGGCACTTGAGACTGGAGCCCAGCTCCTGGCGTTCCAAGTCCTGTCTCTTTCTGTTACTTTCTGCTGTCCCCATCATAAGGCAGAAAGTGACAGAAGTGATCCAGGATTTGGGGAGAGAACTAATTCTGTTCAGGTTTCTCTCTCAAAATGGGTAACAGCTGGTCCCTTCCAGAGCCTTTTATACTAGAATGGTCTTAGATTACTCTGGCTAACCCAAACTCAGGCCCTCACCATAGAGGGTAGGGCTGTTTCCCACACTCTGGGTCTGGATTTCCTGAGACCTCTAAAGAAGATAGTAAAGAATCTAAGTTACTAACAAGAAAAAAGTCCTTCTACTCTACTTAAAAATATACATATATTTGGATAAAATTCAACATTTGTAAATGTGTTTATTTAGAACAGTATTAAATGTCTATTTAAACATATAAAGAGAATAAGCTCCTTGCTCCTTTCAGAAGCTTCCATACCGTTCCAGACCTATTTGCATATATTTACACGTATGTGGATATATAAATGTGCACTTAGAGGGTCTTCTTTACCCACTTCCTATATCTTTCTGCCTCTTGCTTTTTTCACTTAACAGTGGACCTTGGAGAGCTTTCTGTAGTTACGTCGCTTGGTTTCATGTGGCATGGATATTTAGAGTTTGGATGGACCGTGGTCTATAACCCATTCCCCCTACAGGTGGGTATTTGGGTTATTTCAATCTTTCATTATTACAGTTCTGTGGTGAAATCCCTTTACACACAACCGTGCACAGGAGCAAGTATCTCTGGAGGATAAATCGCTAAAAATGAAAAATTGTTGGAACAAAACACTTATACATTTAAAATTTTTATGAACAGTGTTAAATCATCCTCCTCCCCTCGTCCCCCACATGAGGGCTGAACTGACTTTTTTTTGTCTACTCTTTCCATCTTCTTTTCTCTTTCTCTCTTGTAACTTTCGGTTCTCATCCTATGCTGTGGGTCACTTTTACCCGATGTTCTAACTTCAACCCTGAAGTCTTCCTTCTCCCTCTTTCTCTCATATGTAACTCATCAGAAAGCCTCGTTGGACTGACCTTCAACTATGTCCCCAGCTCAGCCACTTCTCACCGTCTCCACCTGGTCACCTGGTGGAAGGCACCGGCAGCTCTGCCCTGATCCCTGCAGCAGCGTCCCACACATCTCCCTGCTTCTACTCCTGCCTCCTGCAGACCGTCTTCCGCACAGCAAGCAGAGCGATCCTGTTAAAACCAAGTCGGATCTTCGCGCCCCCGCTGCTCCACAGCCCACCATAACTTCTTACTTCACTCAGAGTGAAGTCCTCACAATGGCCTTGGAGCCGTCCTCTCCCCCAGCCCACCTGCACCCCAGGGTCTGCCCCCCTTGCCTCGTCTCTCTTCTCCTTCTCCCTCTCCCTGCTCCGCTCTGCTCCACACACTGAGCTTCTTGCTGTTCCATGAACGCTGCCGGCGCCTCCCCCTTTGGGGTCTTTGCTCTGGCAGTCCCCTCCATCCAGACATCTGCTTCTTCAAGTGGGCTTACCTCGCCCCTTTGCAGCAAAGCCACCTGCACTCTTAATACTGCACAGGTCTCCCTCCAGTGCTCTGCACCCTTTGCTCCTTTTTCTTGTCCCACAGCACTTAGAACCCTCTTACCTACTTATGTTCATTGTCTATCTCCCCTCATCTGCATGTGCCACATGGACGGGGATCTTTGCTGTTTTGTTCACTGAAAAATCCACAGTACACAGAGCAGTACCTGGGACACAATAGATGCTTAATAAATACCAGTGGAATTGGAATTGCCATTCCTCCTCCTGTTGCAATTATGAAACAGCTTCACAGAGCTGTGGTTTTGACATGGAGACATTCCCTTATGGATGATGTTGTCCTTATAGTTTTTGAAAATACATTTCAAAGAGGAAAAATGGAAAAATTGGACATCATCAAATTTTAAAACTTTTGCTGTGTGAAAGATCCTAGAAAAGGGATGAAAAGACAATTTTGGAAAAAATATATTTGCAAATCATACACACACACACACACACACACACACACACACACAAAGGGCTTGTATATATAGAGGACATAAAAAACTCTCAAACCACCACAGTAAAAAAAAAAAAAAAGCATCCAATTGAAAAAATGCACAAGGGACATGAGCAGACATTTCATCACAGGGGATAGAGAGATGGCACACAGCATATGGTAAGAGGTTCACCATCATTAACCATTGGGGAGATGCAAATTAACAGCATAAAGATATCAGACCTATCATAATGGCTAATGTAGAACATAATGAAAACACTCAGTGCTGACAAGGATCTGGAGATACTGCATCACTCATACATTGTTGGTGGGAAGGTAAAATAGTACCTTCACTCTAGAAAACAGTTTGGCAGTTTCTTTTAAAACCTAAAAGTAGACTGTCCACACAACTCAGCAATTGTATCCTTGACCCTGAAAAATAAAAACATATAACTATAGGAAACAAACTGAGGATAGGTTGCTAGAGGGGAGGTGGGTGGGGGATGGGGCAACTGGGTGACGGGCATGAGAAGAGCACTTGATGGGATGCACACTGAGTGTTATATGCAACTGACGAATCACTATATTCTACCCCTGAAAGTAGTAATACACTATATGTTAACTAAATTGAATTTAAATAAAGTTAAAAAATTAAAAAATACGGTTACATAAAAACGTAAATGCAGATGTTCATAATGGCTTTATACATATATCCAAAAACCTGGAAGCCACCAAAATGCCCTTCAGTAGATGAATGGTTAAATAAACTATGGTACCTCCATACCGCGGAATATTATTCAACAATAAGAAGGGATGAACTAGTGATGTGTGTAACCACTTGGATGAACCCCAAGGGTCCTATGCTGAGTCAAAGTGCCGGTCTCAAAGGTTACATGTTATATGAGTCTCTGTATAAAATATTCTTGAAATAAAATAATAGAGACAGGAAGGTTAGTAGTTGCCAAGCTTTAGGGATGGGGCAGGGAATAAGAGACAGGTGTGGTTGCAAAAGGTAACATGAGGAAGGCTTGCTGTGATGTTCTATCTCTGTATCTGATGGTTACACTAAGCTACGTGTGTGACAAAACTGCATATAACTATGCACGCACACCACGCACGCGCACGCACGCGACTGTATATATAACGTCAGAAGCCCGCATAAGTTCTGTGGATTGCACCAATGTTAATTTCCCGGCATCGGTATGTACTATGGTTATACAAGATGTTAACACTGGAGCAGGCAGCATGACAAGCACACCAGACTTCCCTGTGCATTTCTTCGCAATTTCCTGTAAATCTGTAATTATTAAGAAAAGTTTCAAGAAGGAATCCAGGCTCACTAGTAAGCACCTCTTCTCCACCCACCCCCCGGAGATGTTTGCCCCCTGAGTTGCTCTTTTTATTTTCAATACATATTTTTACTTGGTCTTTTTCTAAAAGTTTGAATCACTTTTCAAGGGAAAGTCTGGAAATACTTAATTGGGCGAACATTATCCTTGTGTGATTCTGGAGAAGCTACTCAGCTCTCTGCTTTTCAGCCTTCCCTCTGGAAATGTGGAGAAACGTCATCTGTCTCCCTCATAGAATGCTGAGGATTACAAATTCACAGAGGCTCCAATGAACTCCTTCTATGCCGAAATCATAGAGCAAGTGAGAATTGGGTGAACCTCCCCTCTACTGAGTGCCTTCTGTATTCTACTCACCGCATGGGTCCTTCCAACACCCCATCTCATTGGTCAGATTTCAGTTCATTCTAGAAAGATATGAAGGTCCTCTATAAGCTACAGCATCACTGACCACTGGATCACTGGTAGCTAATAATACTATTAAATATTATGGACCTAGTTTGTTTATACCCTTCCTCAGCTTCCAATTAGTCAGGGGTGCCTGGGTGGCTCTGTCCATTAAGTATCTGCCTTTGGCTCAGGTCATGATCTCTAGGTCCTGGGATCCGCTCCCATGTCAGGCTTCCTGCTCAGCAGGGAGTCTACTTCTCCCTCTCTCTCTGTGTCTCTCCCACTCCTGCTTATGCTCTTCTCCTCTCAAATAAATAAGTAAAATCTTTTTTAAAATTTTTACTTATTTGAGAAAGAGCAAGCAAGAGAGTGAGCACAAGTTGGTGGGGGAGGGAGAGGGAGAAGCAGGCTCCCCACTGAGCAGGGAGCCAACCACAGGGCTTGATCCCAGGACCCTAGGATCATGACCTGAGTCGAAGACAGATGCTTAACTCACTGAGCCACTCATGTGCCCCAATATATGAAATCTTAAAAAAAAAAATTCCAATTATTCAAAGCAAGTGTGATATTTCGAAAGTTACTTTAAAAAAATGCATGAACTGGTTAGTAAATACAGTTTTAAAATAAATGTATTCAGTTATTTTAAAGTATTTCCCCCAGAATTTGGTCAATAGGTTTTTCAAACCATTTTGTGCACGTCGATGTCAATTTTTTTGTCAAATTCTCCCTTCCATGCATCTCACCTGCACGTGGTCCTCTCTTTCTTCATCCCAGTTACAGTCTTATTTCACTCTCCCACTTTCCCTGGAACATGCCCCCACTAAACAAATTTGCCGGGCCACTTCCGGTCTTACAGTCCCCCAGGATAAAGTGTTACTTGTCGGTCACTCACTAATCACTCAAGCCCCTGCATGGTTATCTCCAATGCATCATGATAAACCTTCCTTGACATCTGTCGCACAAGCCTAGAACCCACAAGGAAGGAGTGTGTGCAGGCTGAGCTTTCCACCACAGAGGGCTCTCGTGCAACTCATGAAAAGGCACCATCCCTGGGTAGGAGAGGGGACTGCGTGCTGGCTCAATTTCAGTCCTGGCCTGCCCTGGCGTGCCACAGACTCCTAGCTGGACCCAGAAGCTCTGGAGCAAGTTCAAGAGCACAGGCTCGGCTCCTCTTCACCTCTGCACTGACTCCATCATTGACTGTCAGCGTTTCTAAGAGCAACCTCTTGACACTTTTGTGACACATTTCTCCCTGCGTCCCAGCAAAAATTATAAAAGCCTTCATCGTAAAGTTTTACCAACCCATCCTGTTCAGGGACAGCAGTGCCAATACTCTTTGGGAAGTCAGCAGATCACTCAGTTCTAGGACAAGCTCTGAATATTTTGGTTTTCTTTAATGAGGCAAGGGGCCCTCTGGCTTCCCTCGTCTCCAATTAGTCTTCCCCCCTCCAGAGCCGTGGTGTGTGACTCACAGCCCAACACGCCTGACCCGCCACCAGGGCCTGATGTGCACGTTCTCTTGAGTTGAATGAGAACATCTGACTCTCTGTGTCAATTTGCAGTGGGACACATCTCCCACATTCTCTACACTATGTGAGACCAGCTCTGGACACTGCCCACTCGGTGTTCATCTCTGTCAGCTAGTCTGAAAATTGGAACCCAGAACATTTGACAAATCACTGACCACATCATGGTTACAGGTGGTGACATATTGCTGCTGCTGCTTATTCATGAAACCAGAGGTTAAGGCTCCGTGTCTGAGATGTAAACTAGGGAAAACCCCACATAAAGCACCAGTGTTGGACAGAATATCACATAGACAATTTCCAACCGAAATGCCGGTTATTAGAAGTCATGTGGAGTCAGGAGTTGCCATGGAATCCATTTGTTTCTAAACCAGCTCCTCCTGCTGGAATAGTTTCTGATTATCATGTCTTATGGTAGGGAGAGGGGCACAGGGAGAGAGAGAAAGCAAGAGGGAGCCATCTGATATCAAACTATGTGTTATAATTCGAATACACTTGAGCCCTAAAATGAGTAAGAAATTAAAATGTGTAAGGAGACTTAATATCACCTGGAACACACACTTACGTTGCTGTGTGGTTTGGAGTGAAAAAAGAAAAATCACATTGTCATCATGGTTTCGTTTCTGGGACTTGTGATTATTCAGGGAGAATACACAATGGCTTGTCATATGACATTTATCTTCACAAACAAGTTATCAGATCTCCAGGAGTGAAAATAAATATCAAAGCAGATCTAAACCACCACAGGCTGCACATTTGCAGTACACTTGTTTTCTCCTATGTATCATTTTATTTAGATTCTTAACCAGACCATTACAGCTTTTCCTCCTGTGAAACTGCTGCCAGGACGAATCTGTCCCGTTTCCTCCAAGTTATTTGTTTAAATCATGAGAAGTGATTGGCTGGCCTATGTTAATGCTTGAGTCGTTTTTTGTGGAAAAGTCCCGTGTGTTTGTAGGTAGAACACAAAAACAGGTTGATCAGATATCAACTTGAGACAACTGAATTTCAAAACATACAGAATCCATAAATTAACCACTATTTTAACATATGTACAATATAATTAATTATAATTAGTCAGGAGATCTGCTGGATGAAGACACATTAAAATTATATTTGCATTTTTATCTTCTGTGTTTTGAATAAAAGAGTACTAAATGCTTCATAGGAGCATACCAAAAAAATGTTGGTAGATGAAGATGCTAGAACCTTGACCCTGTATTTCTCCACCAGGGGTTCAAGAAACCCTCATCTTCATTAAGAATCAAATCCCAGATTTTCCTTCTGCCCAAGGATCCTGACTCACTCCAGAGCCAAGAGGATCCCACCTTCAAATGTTTCTGGACAATCCACAGGAGGGAAACTCAAAAGGCCCCAGGGTATGAAAAGATATTCAACCTCCATAATTAGAAAAGAACAAAAGTAGACTGATTTTTTTCACCTATCAGATTGGCAAGAATGAAAGAAAGAGAGAGAGGAAGGAAGGAGGGAAGGAAGGAAGGAAGGAAGGAAGGAAGGAAGGAAGGAAGGAAGGAAGGAAGGAAGGGAGAGAGAGAGAAAGGAAGGAAGAAAGAAAGAGAAAGAAGGAAAGGAAAGGAAAGGGAGGGGGAAGGAAAGGAAGAAGGAGCGAACATGACTCTTTGAAAACCCTAAACCAGGCAAGCTCACCACCACAGACTGAATACCTGAGAGAGGGGCATTGTGAATACTTACTGTGTGTAGCAGTCACTTCCATTGTAGGGAGGCTTTAAATCTTAGAAATGCTCCTAGCCTTGAGCTGAAATTTGCTTCCCTGTAAGTGGACCTAGTTCTCACATATATCTTCCTACTTCACCCTCACAGAATGAAAAACCAAGGCCNTCCGCATTGGGCTCCCTGCTCAGCAGGAAGCTTGCTTCTACCTCTCCCACTCCCCCTGCTGGTGTTCCCTCTCTCACTGTGTCTCTCTCTGTCAAATAAATAAATACGATCTTAAAAAAAAAAAAGAAAGAAAGAAAGAAAGAAAGAAAGAAAGAAAAGAAAAGAAAAGAAAGAAAAGTTACAATGTGCTTCACTGCAAGGCTGGGAAACAGTCATGCTCTCACATTGCTAGTAGGAGTGTCAATTGCCACAACTCCTGGGAGGGCAATCTGTCCATATCCATTCGGATTACCAATCTACATACCCTTGATCTAGCAACTCCACTTTTGGGAATCTGCCCCGTGGTTGTGTTTGTACACAAGTAAATGACACCTGTGCAGTTTATTCGTTGCTGCATTGTTTGCAGTAGCAACGATGGGAAATGATCCAAATGCCCTCAATGAATGTCAGATTAAATAAATTATACAGATATATTCTTAAAGTGGAATACTATACAGATGTTTAAGAAAGGAAGGATGAGGAAGTTCTATGGAAGGTGACAATATCAAGGTGCAGGACAATATATAAAAGATCAATCTTAACGTTTGCTTAAATATGCATAGACAACTCTAGAAGATAATAAGAAACCGAAGATTTGTATAGCAGCGGACACCCAAAGGTGCACTTACTTGGTTGACATAACATTTTACAATTGAATTTCACTTAATAATCTGATATCCAAGTAAGGGTAAAAGTGAAGCTGGCCAGATGTTAAAAAAAGGTGCTGATAACCTGTTTGTTTTTCCCACCCGTGTTAGGGTACTACCTCAGACATAACTGAAGCAGGGTGGAGGGACTGTGCAGTGGGAGGACTGATGAGCCAACCAGTTTCATACTAGGAGTAGAGCTGTGGCTCATAGAGAGGAAACCTCTCTCGAGGTTTCCTACAGAGGCTTAGGAGCCACAGCTGGGAAGAGGCACTCGAGGCCTCCTCATCCTCCCGGATGTGCCCAAGAACAGCGCTGACTTATCCATTTGTCACAGTTGGCACAGTGCATAGCGCCCATGATAGTCTTAGAGGTCCATGGGATGTTTTGATTTGAATTTCTTTTATAATCAGAAAAAAAAGATAATGAATATATGATAATGAATGAACAACACAGTTTGTAAAATAAAATCTTTAATTTTGTTATGGAGGAAAGGATCCGTAAAAACATGACAAAAGTGCCCAGAGACTGACAAAGCCATAATGTCCTAATGGGGCCCTGCACAGGAGGAAGCACTTGCCACTTGGGGGGAGGCCTAGACCTCCCAGACCCAACAGGTGTTGGCAGGGCCTCCTCCTCCAGGGACAGCCCTCTGCACCAACACTACACTCATCTGGGCCCTTCATGTTTAAAGTACTCTGGCACAATTAGGGAATAGTTTCTGTGCCGAAAGGAGAACCAAAGCTTATCTGCTATTTTTCCAATATGACCTACTCCTGGTCGATTGACCCAAACTTTTTGGACTTCTTCTCTGTAGCCCAGCTAGAACCCTGGAACCTTCTGGGGATGCCCTGAGCACTTCCCTGGCCTTCTGAGGCCAAACTCCCCACTGAAGTGTGGCCTGGCTGGGTTCCTAACCCTCCTTTCCTTCACCTTGAGGTCATTATCTCAGGATTTTTCCTAAGGAGGCATCCTAATGACCTATCTTCAGGGGCCGTATCCTATCACAGCTATGAGCCTGACCCCTGGACCTCAAACAGACAGTCATATCATTTTATACCATATGCCCAAGGTCCAGTTGGCACAAGACCATCACTTTCCCTTTCAGTCTTCTCCTCCAAAAACAAGCTAAGAAAAAGCAGACTGAGGCAATGGTTCTCACCTGCAAACCTGTTAGAAAAACAAATTATTGGGTCTCAGCCCAGCTTTACTGAATCATAAACTCTGAGAGTAATGACCAGCAATCTGTGTTTGAACAGGCCCTCCAGGCAATTCCCATGCAAGCTGAGTTCCAAAACCACCAAGTTAGGAGCAAGGGTGCCCAGATTTTTGGGGGTAGATTTCCATGTCCCCGGGGCCCAGAGACAATGATGAGGACAGTAGGACCCAGGAATGTGTCCCAAACGCCGGAGGCACTTGGTTCCCGGCCCAGGAGAGCACAGAGGTACTTCCCGGGGATCCTGGGATGACGTCAGAAGGAGGGTAGATGCAGGCAGCACTTATTTGAGCCTCCAGACTCAGGACCTGGAGTCTCAGTGACTTCTGTGGGGGCGGTGCCCTGGCCAAGTTAAGCCCAGGAGTCCGGGAGCCCGCCCGCCACTCTCACTGCATCGCGGGAGACCCGCGCCCCTTGCTCTGAGGTCTTCTCATCCCTGCTCCTTCAGCTCTCAGAGCTGCTTTGTCTTGGGCCAGCTTCTCTCCCCTCCCACAATTTACAGAATGTCAACTCCAGGGTCCAACAGGGATTTCCAGTTTCTAAATCGGACCGGGATCCAAAAGTCCTTATGTTTAAAGCCACATTCTGCCACCACCTCCCACCCGCAGGTGACCCTGAGACTCCGACCGGGCAGAAAGCTGGTCATTTTTTATAAAGATAGATCAGTCTCACGAGAAGGCCTTCCCCACTCCTCCTAGGCAGTGCAGGGCTAGGGGTTCCTCTTTAGGCGCTCCCAGTGTAGTCCCGGAGTTCATAGGTCCCAGGGAATTGACACAAAATTGGGGCTCGGAGAAGGGGAAAGCTCTCCAGAAGCCTAATTCAAAAGCTCTCAACGCCAGAGGAGGGTGAATCACACATGCCCTCTGGGTCCACCCAGTTCTGATGCCCCTCACCCTTCTGGAGGCCACTGACCCCATTCCATCCCCTCGTGGCCACCTGCCTCACCGCCCCCCACCCTCCCCAC